>BPLR01013982.1:0-237027 GCA_021605095.1 Caerostris extrusa
AAATAATGTTTATTAATGGATGAATTAATGTTAAGAAATAAATTAATTATTGTTACGAAAAGGATTAAATATAAATTGAAACATTATTTTTGAAAAAAATATCTTTTTATCTGTTTTATTATTCAAGCCGTACAAATATGTTTCTATTTTAATAAAGAAGCAATATATCAAAAAATATTCTTGTTTCAAACTTATAATAAAATAAGCACTATAAACATTTAAGTTTTTTCGACCTTCCATGGAATTATTACATTGTAATATTGAAATAAGGGTATGTAAGAAAAAAAAAGACAGTTTTTTTTTACTATATAGTCTAACTAGATTGCAACTTTTACGACATGGTAAATTACTTTCGTAACTAGTTTTATAACCATAACTGTTTATTACAAATATAATAAATCATGAATAAAAAGCTTTGCCTCTGAAAAATAATAAAATATATTTGTTTTCATAATAAGTTATTTCTGTAATATTAGTACGATTATAAAAAACACAACTAAATTTGTTCAAATATTCGCAATTAAAGAAACTACATAATAAAATTACTGTTGAATGTACGTTGAGTTGCTTTACTTTGAAATTTTTATTAGTTTTGGCAATAGAAGTATTTATTTTTATTTATTTATGTAATCTTATTTTTTAATGACAAAAGCTCTTGGCAAATTGTAGTATATAAAAATTCATTTAATATAACTTCAAGGAAGTGTGGTATGAATTTATCTATGGCATCTGTTCATTTTCACTTTTGAAAGTTTGTTGACTTAATGAGTTTCTTTAATGCTATAATAGTCGTTGTTTTGTTGTTGTTACATTTGATGTTTTCGAATAGCTGACCCATTAATCTAAGTAATTTTCTACTTTACTTTGTTTTAATTCCCATCTCACCTCACACCTTTACAGAGAGCTATATAGGCCGTTGCAAGTGAAAACGGCAAATTCAATGTTACCTCAGGATACATCATTGTGACTTGACGCACTGCATCGACATTTTTGAATAAATTACCACAATAAAGACATTTTTGGATTTCGAACTCTTTTCCACCACGAGCTCATTTCCTCCACGTACCCACGAGAGACATTCCGTGTCTACAAATTTAATTTATCAATCCTTGCCATAGAATCGGAAGATTCCGCCTTTCGAATTGAGAACTCAACTCGTATGGTTGTAAAGTTATATCAAAGGCTTTTTTCATGTGGTACGAGAATGGGCCTCTACAACACTTATATATGCATAAACAAAGTACATCGACAGGTTATAAGCATTGTCAATTACAGTGCATTGCCAGCTAAGAGGCCTTTTTATGTAACTGCCCTTAACTTGGGTGTCGTATGAGATAAAACGTAGAAAACTCCCACCAGGCATCCTGACTGGATGTGAGTTACTTATACAGATTGTCACAATCATCATCTTGAATCTCCGTTTTGAAACTGGTGATGGTAACGGAATTGAAAAAGCGAGCCGTTTTTACACTCTAGCAAAGGTACGTTGCCACTGGCCGTGCGTGGGGCTGCGATGTTATTGTAATAAAAAATGTGATTGTTATAAATATACAACATTTTTACAATAATTAATTTAGATGTTTTTATTATAAAAATCCCTTGAATTCTTGTTATGGTACAGCAATAAATTAATCGAAAGGATTGGGATTCAAAAATATCTAAAATTTATTTTTGAAAAAAAATCTTAAATGGAAGCGGAAACTTCGCTAACTGCAGCAGAATTGATTAAGGAGATACTTAGTTAAAATCCTATTCTAATGAAGGGATTGTTAAAATTATAGTCTATTCTGTGAATCCTTGATGTAGCATCATTACCCCACCTAGATTATTTGAATCGTGATAAAATGCACATTTAATGCTTGGAGGGGACTCTTAATTGATTCACAATAAGACACAAATTGCTATTTTGACCATTAAGAGGTGATTGCTGTCGACCAAATTCATTTTCGGACAAACTGAATTACGGATGTGCGAGTTTTAGAATAACGTGAGGTTGGAGGGATAAATATCCAGTCCTTTGCTTATTGTCCTCTATGGCTCAGTTGAGGATGAAGTGCTGCTTTCCTTATTATTCATGAATGAACTACAGATTATGGTTTTTAGAAAGATATACAGGAATTTGCTTTATGGTCGATCAATTGTTTCATTCAGGATATGGATTTGGTTCAAGATAATGGATTCTAATCTGAGCCACAAATCAATTATTTGCCAGGTTTTAAATTTGTGCAGCAATGAATTCTGTGAGTTAAGTCCCTGTTTCTGAATTTATAATTAAATATATTATTTTATCTGTGTTAAATTAATATTATGTTACACATGTTTTTCGGATAGTGCTTATGCTAAGCAACCTTTCTACTATAAATTTTAAAAGTCCAACTAAACATTGGTTTTATAATAGAAACGTGGATTTAGATACTTCACTTTTAAATATAGATAATGTAAATTAGTAAAATATATCATAAACAAAACGTACATTTAAAAATTTTCTACGAAACAGAAATCTTAAAGATATAAAAAAAATAATACACATTAAAACAAATGGCGTTATACAAATACATTATAAAGGGCTTTAAAAATATATAAAGGCATTATACAAAAAAAAAGTTATGGTGATGCACATTATTTTTAAATAGCATGAAACGAAGTCTCTGTACTCCAGCTTAGTATGATATTAAAAAACATATTGTAATTTCATAACTCAACATTAGGGCACCATTTAGATCACTGGAAAACCAAAGTACTTCACACAGTTAAAATTATATATCTCCATATTAGATTTAGACCCACTACAGACATTTTTGGAGTGAAAAATTGAAACGTAATGAGTTATTGTTGTGTTTACTATTATTATTACATGTAAACATAGATAATATAATAATAATGATATTAAGCTCATATTGTAAAGAAATATATAACATTAAAATGAAATATTTAAAATATATAAATATAAATGAAATAAAAAAAAAAGATGAAATCATTAAAAATTATTTATTTTACTAATGCGATATTTGTTTCTTCATCTTTCACTTAACTTTTTTTACAAATCGATCTCAATTTGGGTATTTGCACATCGTAATTGGTGCTGCAGATTAACATCCGTTATGTTTTTGTGTTCGATCAATTTTATTTTCGTAAAAAACGATTCGCAGGTGTAAGTTGAACCAAAAGCGCTAACAACTTTTTGTGCCAGATTTTTCAAATTGGATTTTTTTTTTTTTTTGTGACGTTAAGTGTTATAAAAATCTATTTTTTGACTCTGATGTTTCAAAAATGTGTTTTAATTTAATATTGTATTGTAAGTCAACCAGTTCCATTTGGAAATATTTTGAGACCGACTCGATTTCAACATGAAAGGAGATGAATATATTTGAAAAATTTTGTTGTATTTGTCTAATTCTAAAATAGACAACTAATTTCGACAGTTAATTTTGAATATATGGATGTACAAATAATGCATTTTTAATTCCTTGTTTTTCACTACTTTGGTCATTATAAAATAAATATATTTTGTAAAGTGTAATAAATCTCATGGACCAGAAAATATTCAAGGCGGGCCCGAGGGTTGGCCAACCCTAGTTTAGATGTTGCTGTCTACCGAGCGAGATAAGTAACAACGATGATAATTAAGTTTAATAATTTATTCGGCAATTTAATGTTTTAAACAATTAAGAGTTTTTAATGTAAGCAATGAAGAAACTTTTAAGAGTAACCAATTTTTGTATTTCAGTATAACGTTAACGTTTAACACTAAACGTTAAACAATAAACGTTTTTTCTTTATAATAATTTTAAAATTTTGACGAATTTATGTGGTAATGCTATTTTCTTGATGAAATCAGGAATTTTAATTCATGTGAAGAACTATTTTATTTATTTGAATAAATATAAAAAATATAAAAATATAAATATTTCGTTTAATAAAGTAAATTATATAGCAATAATTAATTGCATTTTGGTTGTAAATGTCTGTGGCAAAAAGGATTGATTAATGTGAAACAAACAATAAAGAAAAGTCGTTTTTTTGTTTAAGAAACATTATTACTATGTAATTTTGAAAATAAATAGTAATAAATATATATTCAGAAACTTATTTTTCTAATTTCTAATAATCTTATTATCTTCTCCTTGTTTATGTTCTTTACTGAACTTAGAACATTATATCTCGGAGAAACAGAATTAATGATGAAAATTAAGATAGTGAAGTATGTAAGTTATAAATTATGATAAGAGTTATTCAGAGAACTTGAGGTCGTAATTTCTGCTTGGGATATGTATTATGTAAACGAAAGAGATATTATGATAAGTTATATTCTTTAAAATATATATCACATAAAAATAAGCTCAACATTTTTATTTGATTACCTTATCTTCGCCATTAAGTTTTTTTTTTTTTTTTGTAATTTGGAATTAATTTTTAAATACAACATCAAACTAATTTACCTTTTTTACTAAAATGACCAATACATCTTTTAATTTTGTGATTTAAAATTAGGATATTTAAATATATTTTTAATAATATTGACAGAATAAAATGTTTATTTATACATTTTCAATATGAATGGATTTAATTAAAAAATTTTGCTTGGGTTTATCCAATAAATTCATATGTTAATTTGAATAAATAATAATAATAATAATAATAACTTACTTTAATTATATAAAAATAAATTTGCGAAAGTTCTTTTAAAATTTAAAAATGATTTAAAATTAATTATTAAAATTGATTAATTATTAAAAATTAATTATTAAAATTGATTAATTATTAAAAATTAAATTGATCAATTAAACATTTAAAAATTTATTTAGAAAAACTGTTTATTTATTAAAAATTTATTTTAAACGATAAAAAATTTTATTTCAAAAACAATATGTTTAAACTTGTGACTTAAATCTAAATTCTTATTTTAAGCATAAAAACCAATTTAGTACATCATCATATTTAAAAAAAAAAAAAGATATATTTTAAATTTCATTTCAACAGACGTTACAAGTTAAAGCATGTGATACAATAGTATGCAAATTGAATACAAATAAAGAAAGATGACTTTTTAATATACGATATTGCGAATTGCTGTTTTTTGGGCTAATATCATCTCCAAAGAAAGACAGGGTCATTTTCTAAAATTTGAACAATAGAAAGAAGGAAAATCTGGGCCATTTACTTGAAATGTCTTGTTTCTATTTAATGAATTTAGTTCCATTCTTCGATTTTATCTGCAAATGTATTTATTGTATGACCTAAAAATCTCCATCAATTGCTCTTAGTTTTTTATTGAAGCAAAATTTATCTTTCACGTTTGAATCAAACATGCAATATATACAACATGTATATATATTTGGAAATAAAGTTTTTTTTTGTGGTTGAAACATACTTTAAGATATTTTGTAATTTGTAAACTGCTTGGGTTTCACATTTTATTTAAATTGTATGAATCCTTATTTATTTTAAAAGTGATAAGGTATAAATTAAATCAACTCAATGATAATGAAATTAAAAAAAACGAACAAAAACCGATGTCAATCAAAAATATGTTTATGAAATAGCAAATTAAAAATATAGTCATACAAAGAAATCTAGCAATCAAAAGTAAATAAAGTTAATTAAATAAACCATATCCTTCACAATCGATTGAACGTTTTGAAAATTTCTCCCAGTTTATTATTATTGAAAAATAATTTGAAAGTAAAAACAATTTATTCTATTTTTACCCTGTCTTCGTTATGTCTTAAATAAAGTAATAAATAAATAATCATTTAAGTTACAAAACTTAGATTAATAATTTAAAATAATTGTTAATTTTGATTTTGTTAATTTTGATTTTTGTTATATTGATTTTATTTTTTCATTTCATAATAAATTATATTAAATTAAATAGTATATATATTCGAACTAAATTGATGTTAGTATTTTAATCAATACAGTTTTTTTTTTAAATCATTTGTTAATTATGTTTTATCTTTATTTCAATAAATTAATTATTTACCTCTTTAAGTAATGCAATCATATGTCATCGGAAATTAATTTTAGCTTCCATATACACTCAAGAGCCAAAACATTATGACCACCTGTCAATAACGAGTTGGCCCACCTTTGGCGCGCAACACAGCTTCAACTCGCCTTGGCATGGATTAATACCACCACTTAATACCAGTTAAATACCACTTCCACCAGATCACGTGCCTTCCACGTCACGTTCATTGCAAAAATGTAGGGGTGGTCATAATGTTTTGGCTCTTGAGTGTATAAACAAATGAATTTTGAAAAAGTAGTAATTAATACTTTTCACCTTATTTTTTTCACAATAAATATGTGATATAACTCCTATGAAATGTGTTACGTAATTACATAAAATATATATTCTGCATTAAACTGTGAAATACATATCACGAATCACATATACAATCGAATAATCTCCACTTCGAATATTGAATTAATATCATTAAAACAAAAATTCAGTTTTGAAATACGATATTTGAACATTAATACTTCAAATTATGCAGGAAGCGTAGGTTAATGGGAGCATGATCAACTGATCAGCTTTCCAAAATTGGTAATAATTTGAATAAATGCGGTTCGTTTGTATATTAATTTCAAATCTGTGAGAATATATTGTAAATGTTGGGAAATTGTGATGAAATTTATGAAATCTCAATTTCATGTAACATAGATTAAAATTTGAAGTGATAATAATACATTCTAAATTGCTCTAGATTTGCAGTAATTATATTTGAACTTTTGAATTCCTAACATTATTAAATGATAATAAATAAATAATCTAATAATAATTAATATTCTAAGTCAAATTTAACGAAAGTATACATATTTAATATTCAATGTGTTTCAATGTTTAATTTCAATTAATATTCAATGTTCTTAAATTAAATTATAGAATTATCAATAAATTTAAAAATTGAGATTTTTAAATACTTACGGACTTATTAATTTATTATGGAGTTAGTAATATTCATTACTCAGTATTTTCCTGCTAGTTTGAAAACAACAAATACATATAATTTAAATTTGATGATTAAAATAGTTAAAAATATAATTTAATGATTTGATAAGTTACATTATTATTTTTTTAAATTTTTATGAAATAAAAACATTTACCTTTTATCTCTAATATTTTATTTATTTGATATTTTACCCTGTGCAAAATAAAACATTAAATTTAGCTTGCTTAATTCTCCATAAAGCGATTAATTTACAGTTCCTCATACTAACCTCATCTAATGAATGAGTTTTTTTATTAAAGCAAATATATTAATTAAAAAATAAATTTCTGAATTTTTTCAGTATACCATAGTACCATAAAAAAGACTATACATTAATCACATGGAGAGTATAAAAATTATTTGAATTGGGGGAAAAATTAACTTTAGTTTTGATGGATTGTATTAATTTATAGAAGTGTTATTTTTAAGATAAATAGTAACATGCTTTTTGAATCAGAAAATACATTTGAATTTTTTTAGCTAAAAGTGTAACTGTGGGGAAATTCTTTTTAAAAGCATTTTTTTCTGAAAACCAGTATTATTCAAACGTAATTCCTTGGAGTTTAATGTATTTTCCAACCTTTAGTTGATCTGGACCAATGATGTCCCCCTGCCCCCTCCCCCGAATGGGGTGTCCATTTGAGCAGGATATTTGAAATACATTATAACCCCTCAATGGGTTAAATAATTGTTTTCGATGGTTGTTTTCAAGCTTATCTTGATATATTTACATTTTTTTTTTTTAAGTTTTACAATTTTCTTTGAAATTACCTTGAAGATTTTTTTTTTTTTTTTTTTTTATTTTGTAATTTAAAAGACCATTCTCGAACATATTATAAGTACTGATAAAACTCTTGAAAATCTACCATGACAACGTTAAATGACATACGATGCCCAATTGTTAGCAGGAATTATACATTCGATAATTATTAATTTTTGTTGCTCCATCCATTGTTGAACCCAAAGCCTAAAACTACAATTGAAATTGAATTTTATTTATTATCTTCAATGAGTCACATAAACTTGACAAAAAACATGAGCAATTTAAAATTTACAAAGATGAATTAAGACAGTCTTATAAAACTATCAAAAAAAAAAATTCAGAAAATTCAGAAACTAAATTTTTGGTAACTCCAATGGAAAAGAAACAATGGCGTTTAAAAGTCAGGATTAATTTACCTGACAAATGTAGGTTTCTCCTAGTGCATTAATGCCATTATTATATTGTATTCAAATTAAGTCGAAGATTGATAATCATGGAAATATTATTTATTTACAGTATCTTTTTTAAGATTAATAACTAAATTTTCTTTGATTCCTTTTTCATTTTAAAGAATGGTTGTAATATTCTACCTCCAAATTTTTTTTAGCATTTCATAATTTTTCACTAAAAATCTGCATGTAATAAATGTTAATTTTATTATTATTTTTACTTCATCCATAGATTTAGAAAACTGAATTTTCTTTGAATTTTAAAAACAAATCTGTAATTCCACCTTTCGCAAATGTATTGATGTCAATCATCAGAAACAAACAATTAAAAATAAACAAACTCCAAGAATGCTCATATTATTGATTAGGATTGCAAAATTAATTTTCTGGGAAAAATAATGGCAACCTTTCAGTGAGTCACAAACAATTAAATATCAACCTATTCCAATAATTCCCATGTTATTTGGCATTACTAAATTATTTTCTTGGGAAAATAATGGCTACCTTTCAGTGAGTAACAAACTTTATAAGTTTGAGAACATTAAAATTATACAAATAAGATTTAATAATTTAAAGTACCTTAACCGAAAGATGCATTTGTGGTATAATCTATTCACTAAGTTTAGTATTGTATCTCTCATTTGAAATTAATAGCATTCAATCAATATGTTTTGACAAAGACACAAATCAAAAGATAATTCCTCTCACAATCTCAGAATTAGATTTCGACACTCATCAATCTGAAAAGCAAAAAAAATAAACAACTAAAAATCTACACAGGTGAACGTAAAAGCGTCTGATTAGACCGATGTCCAAACAGAGACCTTTCACAAACTGATTTATCCCGACGAGCTAGATTGTCCGCTGCAATCTTCAATGCAAAGATTGATTCAAGAGTGAGAAGCAGCTGTCGCTTGGGGTGCAAGGGTTACTTTTTTCAGACAAATGTTGGCTCCCTCCTAGCGGACAGATGGACAGCCACCATAACATTCAGTCGAGTTGAGGCGGGGATTAACAACCGACTGAGTGGGTTCGGGGAAAATTTAGGGAAGAGCTTACCCTCCGCCACAAACTCGGGGCCGAGAACAACTCATCCTTGTAATTTCCTGCGAGAACTAATTTGCTTTAGTTAATGCCGGGGCCAGCCAGGATTCGGCGTGCGGAGGACGATTAAATTTAGATATGATATACGCATTTGCGCCTCGCTACCTCGTGGACGCAGGCCGATGCCAACCCGCCTGTAATAATTGTTTCCTGAGCGACCACCCCTCCGGCCCCTCCTCTTTTTCTCACCAGACAAGATGCGGACTGTCCGAGCAAAGTGGTGCAGAACTTCCGGCGATTCCTCATGATTTAAACATCGTCTAATCAGGATCATCCACTGTGGATCAGGCAGACATTGGGTTTGGTGGGAAGATTTCAATTACTCACTGAAGAGCCACGAATTGCGGAAGGCCCACCTGTCCCTGTTTAAGCAGACATTCCGGATATGTCCGTTTACCTGTTTGTTTTTAAAGGTAAAGAAAGTAGATTAAAAAATATATTTTATGCGAATCAATGACATTGACAGAATATCTTTTAAGTTTAAATGAATGTAAATAATGGACAGAAAAGTTTTCGTCGAAATTAAAAAAGTTAATGAAATATTTGAAAAGAAAAATATATTACATAAATTGTTTGCAAAAGACGAAGATCTTAAAGTATAAATAAATGAAACTAATGCTGGATAGAAAGCAAAAAGATAAAAATCTGCTTTGAAAATTTTTGTCACAATTAAAAAAGCTGATGAAATATTTGAAAAATATTGCATAAATTGTTTGCAAAAAAAAAAAAAATAAGTTCGGTGTAATGGACAGTTAAATATAAGCAAATTTTAGATTATCGTGAGAAAATTGTGGAATTTTTCACGATTTAAACGTTTAATCTTCGTCTTCTGAGACTGAAGAAGAATCTCAGACTGAGGAAGGCCTATCTGTCTGCATGGAATTGATTGATCTATTTAATATTTTGTTCAGTAAGAAAGGTTAAAAATATTTTTAATGGATTATGGATAAATTGCAATTTGAGAGGTTTTGTTTTGGTTTGTAGGTCTACTGTCATTTTTTACACATTTTTAGGCTAATTAGACCCAGACCTACTGTTTAACGGAAATTTGAGAGAATATTGAAGAAAGAGGATAAAAGATAAACAACAAGAAAAGGATTAACAAAATTATAAATTTTTAAATTTTTATTTTCTCATTTAAATTTTTTAAATGAGAAAAATACACAAATAGGTAGCAAATCAATTATTTGAAAGTTGTTTTTATAGGGATGACTATTTAATAGTGGAGGTAATGTGGTCTTTTCTGAAAAAAATTAAGGGATTCTTCATGGCTTAAAGTTGTCTAACCAAGTAAATGCCAGGATTTCTATTGTATACAGCAAATGTAACTGCTTAATAATATTGTAAGACTGATAAAGATCTTTTGTTTGTAGACTTTGTTGTTCTTAATCGCAACTACACCGCATTTGCGCCTTGTATGGGAGAAAATAAGGAAAATTTCCACCAGAAATATCTTAATTATCGATGTGAAACGATTTATAAAAGTTATCACTAACGCTATCGAGCCTGTTACTCTCAAAAGCAGTGATTTTAATGAACTACCATTTGGACCTGGAGGCCTTCTATACTCTAATTGCACAGACTGGGTGATTGGTAGGATCTCTGTAAGCATTCTCATCAATTTTAATAGCAAGTATAAGAGACTTATTTGAAAAATATTTTTTTCAATTATATACAGTGACAAAAAATATTAAATAATCAATGGATGTTAATGCTCGTTAAAGGGAGATTATTGTTGTGTAGAGAAACAACGAAAAAAATTTTATATTTGGTTTGATGAAACAACTTAAATCAATACTAAATAGAGCACGTTCATATGATTAGCTAAACCTGTAATTTTCCCTCGATCAAATTTCTGTTTTTTTTACCAGGTAGCGTAATTATCGATGTGAGAGATATAACAATTATCGTAATCGCTATCGAGCTCCTCGTATCTAATAGCAGTGGCTGAAAATATTTATAACATGATCATTGCTATCTTCCTTTGGAAAATGTTGCAATTAAATGTAACTGGTTACAGTATTTAATATTCCAAAATAACTACTATATATTAAACAACTATTCATTATATAAAAAAAAAATGTCACATTTTTTTTTCCTTCAAAGATTTTATTGACATTGATAAAAATTCTGATAAATAATTGATTTTGATAAAAATTCTAATAAATAATACATTTTACTCTTTATTGCTCGATTCTTTTGGCATTTTGTTATATTTTAATAACAGAAAGTTTGAAAAGTCAATGAAAAAAAGATTTTTCAAAGAGCAGATGCATGTTATAATAAACAAAGACTCTACTGTGTTTTGTTCAATTTCTGTGCTTTAGCTCTGATAGCAATACGGACTTCTTAATAGTGATCAATTTATAATTTTACATGTGATCAATTTAGAATTTTACATTTGAATGAATACTAGTTGATACTTGAATATGTCTAATACTAGTTGATACTTGAATATGTCTAATACTAGTTGATACTTCAGTAAGATAAACACTTGTTGATACTTGAATATGTTTGATACTAATTGATAATTGAATATACTATACTCTTGAACCAAGAACTTATGTTTTAATATACTATATATGCTAAACTATTGTTAGAGAAAATTTTATTATATTCATTTCAGAAAAAAAGATTTGTGAATAAATCTGAACCATTTTATAATTTTAAATATTATACTTTTGAATGAACATTAATTGATACTTTAATATAATAAATACTAGTTGATAAATGTTTAATTCTAGTTGATACTAGAATATATTTAATGCTAGTTGATACTTGAATATGTTTAATACTAGTTGACACTTGAATATGTTTAACATCAGTTTATACTTGAATATGTTTAATACTAGTTGATACTTGAATATGTTTAACATTAGTTTATACTTGAATATGTTTAATATTAGTTGATACTTGAATATGTTTAATACTACTTGATACTTTAATAAGATAAATATTAGTTGATACTTGAATATGTTTAACATTAGTTGATACTTGAATATGTTTAACATTAGTTGATATTTGAATATGTTTATTACTAGTTGATATTTGAATATACTAAACTCTTGAACAAAGAACTTATGTTTCAATATAATATTAAAAAAAAAAAACTTTTATATTTAAACTTTATTATATTCATTTCAATGAAAATATTTTAATATACACGTAATTATTGTTAAATAAAATACTGATTTTTAAAGTATACTTATTTAAATGGAAAAACACGAATGACTCTAATAATTCAAAGTCTCCACATAACACCCAGATACTTGAAGGAATACTCGAACCACTTGTGCTCTGAGAGACGCCTGCGAGACTCTTGATCAAATATTTCGACTCCGGACACCACTTTCCACCGTCACGAAACCCAATATTAACAAGTTCGAACAATATGCCTCTCATCCTTGTAATTGCAGGATTTATAAAGCGAGAAAATGATAATTGCGAGTGTGTGGGGAAAATTCGCTCCAGCAATGGCGTGCGGGGAGAAAGATTTTGAAGGATATCTACATTGTCATGGAAACAAGGTGGACTCCAATACATTCAAGGCGAGAATTATCACAAGGTATAAACGAATGAAGATCCGGGCCCGGCTGAGAGATGATGAAAGTTTCAACAACTCCTGCAAGATGAGAGGTGACGTTTATTAAGATCTCGGAAAGAGAGCAAATGATGTAGGACTAGACTCGTGCCAAAAGTTTTCCATAATGGGAAAGAAAACAGGGGATGGCTTAATGGTTGCGACAAGAGTTTTAATGTGAGTAGTCTCGGCTACTTAGTGACGGGACACTGAAATGGTTTAAATGGTTTCCAGTGAGAAAATTTTATGAAAGAAAGTGGAAAGCGTGAAGCGAGTAATGTAATCAGAAATATTAACATTCTTTAGAAAACATTTTGGGAGCAATTAAATAAAACTGAACTGTAAACAATTATAATAATGAATTAAATACAAGATAATGTCCTGGTTGTTTTGAAACAGTGAGTGCATTGATATGAGATCATTTATCACAAGAAAAGCAGATATGTAGTAAATTTAGAGCTTTAAGCAGAACTGTAGAAGGCATGCTGCCCTATACTACAATTCTAATAACACGATTTTGAATAAATATTTCAAATCTTTGAGATCAAATCATTTTAAACTTCTCTGAAAAAAATAATATAATATATTTAATTCATTCGCTGCATAAATATGAGAACTTTCTGTTCAGTTTTTCACCAAATTTCCAACCAAGTTTTAAATTGCGAAACTCAATGCACTATCCATCAGGTCATTTCAGATGGAACTGAATAACAAAATCGAAATATTAAAAAAAACTTTGAAATAAACTAAATGCACAACAAACAACGATAGATTAGGATAATGAATAAAATGCAAGCTGATGTTAGGTATTATACTGCCTACAATTATCTAATGCACCTCACTATTACTGGGAACTTTTCATACACTTTTATGTGCAATGCTATTGTTGTATATTTGGCTATTATATAAAAATCATTACGACACATAATGCAATTAGAAGAGTCACCTATTTATAAAAGGACACTAGAATAATACAAAACAAATACACACATAATAAATGAGAAAAGCAGTTTTTCTTTGAAAAATGGATTGACAACGCTACAAGAAAAATGACAATCTCGAGAATTATCTTTAAATTCATGCATCAATTGTTTTACGAATATTTTAATTCATTTTTCATCCATAATTCTATTATTAGGATAAACTGATGTGTTTACTACATTATGGAGAAATTATATCCTTTTCATTTCTAAAAACCCTTTCAAAAGGATAATATTAATGAGTTCATGTTAACGAGTTTTCCCAAATTCGATGTTTACGAAATTATTGCTATATTTCAGGTTAATAACAGCAACTTCGTTTTTGATATTTCTGGTCCAGCTAATATTGTGATTCACATGTTTCAAATACATAATAAATTCGCTGCATAATGTTTATATCATATACTGTCCATAAATTTTGAAGTAATCTCAACTATCATTTACCATTGTTTGGTTGAACTAAAAAGCTTTAATGACATTTTTGAATAATAGCGAATAATGTTTGAAATTGTTTTTCAAAGATACCTAAATCAAAACAAGGTAATGTTAAAAGCACTATATGGTAAAGCATGGAAAACGCTTTAATATCCATCTAGAATAATTCATAAATACATCATGAACTCCCTTGACTGAAAGAGATGAAAACTAATGAACTACAGTTGTCAAAGTTGTGCTTGTTTTTTTGATGACAGCATCTTGACATATTCCACTTAACAATTTTAAAAAAAATGATAATTTGATTCGGTTTCATGGTGGATTTCAAAGAAGAGGCTCTTCAACTAATTAAAAATAAAGCAACTCAATTTTCTTGAGATAGCGTTGCATGAATCTAGTCATTTTTCCTAGTAAAAATAATTAACCAGATTATAGTTACATATTTTGAAACTTGATATTCAGTTGCCACACCCAATGCTTTAAGATCATTACAAAAAAAATGTTATACAATTATATATTTTTAAATAGAAGGCAGAGCGAGCAAATTAAATAACACGATCAATCACTTTAAAGAAGAAAATGATTAAGTTAAATGAATAATTAAGTTGTATTCAATTACTTCAAGTGTCAAAGTACGAGATGTTGTTTTTAAAATTACGAAGTTGGATATTTGAAAAGAGATAAAGATATATAAGACTAAATTATTAGATCAATCAAATTACTATAATATAACGTTTTTCAACTCTGCTGTACTTATTGACAATATATACATTATATGCAAATTAAAAATAATTTGAATTGAAAAATTGCAAGTAAATGTATTTACTTGAAAAATAATGTGTAAAAACAAATGACTTTCTATGTCACAGAAACATAATATTAAATAACATAATAACAAAAATTATTAATACTAATAATTGAGGCAAACACAGTTTAATAAATTTTAAAAAAATTAAAAAATATGAAAAGACCAGTCTTGAGTAAATATAGCTCTGTGAATACAGTCAAGTGTAAATTAAAAAAAAAAAGATAAATAATTAATAAATAATGAATAAAGTAAGTAAAAAAATAATTTCAAATTGTTAAGAAATGTTCTATTCTAGGCAACAAAAATTGATTTAAACATACATTTTTAAGACAAACATCGAAAATCCCAAAACTACAAAATTAGTAAAGTAACAAAAAAAAAAACCCTCTAATCAATGCTGCGATAAATTCTGGCTTTGCTTGACAGCCTATTCCATTTTAGGTTATTGTATAAACATCGCATAACTATTTTTATAACTAACAGAAAAATATTTTAAAATTTGTAAATTTGTAAAGCAATTATTTGATAAAAACCTGGAAAATATACATTCTTCATATTTGTTTTTTAAAATTGAAAATCAACTATCAACTATTACTAAAAAATTTATATTTATTTTTCCACAAATGAAATATTTAAACAACACGAATTTATATTTAGAACTAAAAAGTATAAAATAAAAATCAGTACATAAGAAACTTAAATCAGATACTTATAAAATACAGCATAACAATATATATAAGAAATAATCCTTTTGTATAAGCAAATATTCGGCCACTCTACTGAATCAAAGCATAAACAATAAACTCCTACAATAACAATACCTATAGATCTAGTACTCTATTGTTGTCTAAGAAAAGGAACCATAAACAAGATGCATTGATAAAAAAAAGGATAAATAAAAATCTATGTGTCTATATCTTTCCATCAGACATGACTACTTTACACGGATTTTATGTTACTCATAACCGAACTACATTGTCATCACTAACATAGAGATGGCTTTGTCAACAGGAACAATGTTGACATATCCCAGAATCTCTAGAGTGCATGGGGAGGAAAATAACACTGAAGCTAATGATCCCATCAAAATAGTCGATGCCCTGCCCTCATGACAGCAGTGATATGTTTAACTGGATTAGACGCCACATTTATGGCGTTGGTGAGGTTTCTATCAAAACTAAATTCGTCAATTGAATTTTCTTTTTTTGATAAATAACATGAGAAAAAAACATTGGATAGCAGAACAAAATCGACAGGGTTAAAAAATAAATAAATAAAGGAATTAGTTGTAAACAATATTTTGAAACGTTGTTGTGAAGACTATTTATCCTTTATTCTTCAAAGGGTTTAGAGTAATCAAACATAACAATTTAGATAAAAATCTGTAAAATTTAAGAAATTGAAATTGAAGATTTTCTGATTGAAAACACTAAAAATTATATTGAAGTTGATGATTCTATCATAATAGTTGTTGCTATTCTCATGACAATAGTGATATTTTTAACTGGATTAGACGCCACATTTATGGCGTTGGTGAGGTTTCTGTGAAAACTAAATTCATCAGTTGAATTTTCTTTTTCAGAAATAACACGAGAAGAAACATTGAATATAATAACAAAATTGACACGGTATTTCGTTAAAAAAAAATAATGGAACAAGATGTAATAAATATCTTGAAACATTGTTAAGAGCGTTTATCCATTATTGTTCTAAGCGTCCACAATAATGAAACATAACAATTTAAATAAAAATATGCAAAATTTACGAAAATTATTCTGATTTTTTTTATTAATTTATGAAGGAAAACCTTGAGTACATTTTAAGTTTAAACAACTACTTTTTTACAATTCCAAAAACATTAATTATGCTTTCCTTTTTTTTTCCATCACTTATTTTTTATAATTCTAAAAACCCTTAAAATATGGTATGCAGAAAAATACAACAATAAATATTCTAACGAGATGATTTTCCATTTGAAAAAGGGATGACAACACACAATATTTTAATATCCTCCACCGACAATTAAAGAGCATTATTCGTAATGCTACATTTTTTCCCACAGCAATTTGTAAATTACGGATTTCAACTTTCAAAGAATTTTCAATTAACTCCCTGAATCTTTGTTGTCTTATGAATGAAAATATTCACTACAATTTTTGGTGTTGAAATGAAGAAATTAAAAAGAGAGATGGTATTTTTTAATAATTATAAGAAATGGTATTATATAATAATTATAAGAACTGATGATGTTTTGTAATAATTATTAAAGATGGTGTTTTATAATAATTATTATTCATGATGTTTAATAATAATTATTATTCATGATGTTTAATTATAATTATTTGAAATGGTATTTTAAAATAATAATAAGAGATGGTATTTTATAATAATAATAAGAGATGGTATTTTATAATAATTATTAGAGATGTATTTTTATAATAATTTTAGAAATGGTGTTTTATAATAATTATTGGAGATGATGTTTCATAATAATTATTGGAAATGGTGTTTTTATAATAATTATTGGAGATGATGTTTTATAATAATTATTATTGAGGTTGTTTTTATAATAATTATTAGAGATGGTGTTTAATAATAATTATAATTGATGGAGTTTAATAATTATAGCTTATGGTGTTTTATAATAATTATTAGGAGGGTATTCTATAATAATTAATGGAGATGTTTTGTTATAATAATTATTTTTACGAGTCTAAAAAATTCAAGAAACTAAAACAAAAAAAAATACTGGTATTCAAAAAGAAAATACAAGTACAAGAGAGGATTCCAATCGAAATAGCGATGACAACACACCTATTTCCATCCGTGCTCCAAGCAGTTAAGGGCTATTGAACTGCGATTCTGCGTCTATTTCAGCAACATCCATTCCTCTTTGCAGCGGAAAGAAGACTTCAAGCAAGAAGAAGAAAAGGGAAAGAAGTTCAAGAGATCGGACACGCGATTGCCGAGATGCCTTCCTTGATAGGCTGAAATCTGAAGCTCATCTCGAGGGTCCTTTTTCTTCCCAGACAAGAGAGGCGGATGGATAGAACGCAAAGAAATTGTTACTCGCCGAGACTGGACCTGTAATGGGTCGGCTGCATTGAGGAAAAGAACCTCTCAGGGGGAACTGGAAAAAAAATTGAGAAGACCGAAAGAGAAGGTTTAGGGAGATAATATTTCCACTCTTTTCCGTTAAACGAATGCCTTCACAAATGGGACGATTTTTCTGATAGGACCGACTCAACTATTGGGGAAGGACACATTTCCAAAAAAGAAGAAAAAAGATCTCTGTTAGTTAATAATATTTTTTTCTAGTTATTTATGAACAGTATACAGTTGTCGTATTATGTGGTCCTTTTAGAACTGCACTTGAATTACAACCATTGGTTCCTTCTTTGCATTTGAATATTTTTCAAAATTCTATGAAAATAGTGATTTTATTTTTTTTATTAGTAAGTCTTAATACGCAAACATTTTTTTTAATTAAAAATCTTCAGCACATTTAAAGATTAAGCAGTAATTATTTCACAATTCCAAAACCGTTAATTATTATATCTTTATTTTCATTAACTTCCATAATTCTTTCAATTGTAAAAGAAAAAGTTAAAACGTCGTATGCAGGCAAAAAAAAAATAAACACTAGCACCAGATGATTTCCAATTGAAATAGGGATGGCAACAGACAATATTTCAATATCCCTCCCCCAACCCCGAACATTTAAAGTGCATTATTCGTAATGTTACATCAATTTCATCCACATACTTTTATTTCCACCGCAATCTGCATTGTAATGATTACAACTTTTAAAGACATTTCAATTAACTTTGAATCTATGTTTGTTTTTTTAGAAAATATCCAGTACATTTTTAAGGTTGATATGATGCAATCAAAAAAAGAGGGAGAGTGTTTTTTAATAATTATCATTTTAAGACCCTAAAAATTCAAGAAAACATAAAATAGAAACAAAAGCACTGGTTCTCAGAAAAAAATACAAGTACAAGAGGAGTTCAATCGAAATAGCGATGACAACACACCCTATTTCCATCCCGTGCTCCAAGCAGTTAAGGGCTATTGGACTGCGATTTTGCGTCAATTTCAGCGACATCCATTCCTCTTCTTGCAGTGGAAAGAAGACTTCAAGAAAGAAGAAGAAGAAGAGAGGAAAAAGAAGTTCCAAGAGATCGGACACACGCAATTGCCGAGATGCCTCCTCTGATAGGAGCTCATCTCGTGGGTCCTTTTTCTTGCTAGACTAGAGACCAGGATGGATAGAACGAAAAGAGAATTGTTACTCGCCGAGACTGGACCTATGATGGGTCAGTTTGCATTGAGGAAAGAACCTCTCGGGGAACTGGAAAAAATTTGAGAAGCCAGAAAGAGAATGTGTAGGGAGATAATATTTCCACTCTTTTCCGTTAAACGAATGCCTTCACAAATGGGACGAATTTTCTGATAGGACCGACTCGACTATTTGGGAGGAACGCATTTACTGAAAGAAAAAAGATCTTTGATAGTTAATGGTATTTTTTTCTAGTAACTTTTGAACAGTATGTGGATGTTGTATACTTTGTAGAACTGCTTTTGAATCACAACCATGATGTTTCTTTTTTTTTTAGATTTGGTTATTTTTCAAAATTCTATGAAAATAGTATTTTTTTTTTTTTTTAATTAGTATGTTTTAATAATACGAAATTAGTTTTGAATAAAACTAGCTAGTTGAGATTATTTTAAACAAGATGGGTATTTTATAGACAATCTTTTTAACATATGTTTTTAAAATATGTCAGATATTATTTCTAGTCTGTATTTCATTCTTAATACAAATGTCTTTAATAATAGGAATTATTTTAATCTGTAAGTCTGGATAAAATTGACTGACTAATATTATGAAAATATTTTGAAATAAGACTTTTCTAAAGTAAAATTATGTTAGATGTTTGAGATTATTTTGAGAAGTATGTGCATTTTACATTCTATATTGAACAAAATGTATTATATATTGTTTCCTAAATAATTTATAAAATAGTTATTTTTTATTTACGAAATCTTAATTTTCTAAATACTGTCATGAAACTGTTTCGAAATAAACTTAACTAATTAAAATTATATTTAATTATTTGAGATACATTTCGTGCAGTTGATTTTAAATATTTTTTTTATAAACAAGAACAGGTGTGATTTATACTTTCTTGTCTATATTTCATTCTTAAGGCAAAGTTTATAAAAACAGTGATTTTATAAAATTATTACTGATGGTGTTTTATAATAATTACTAGATGTGGTGTTTTATAATAATTATGGGTGATGGTGTTTTATAACACAAAAAGAATTGAACGAGGGCCCTTCGTCGAGGGATTCTTTTTTCCTTCCTAGACAAGAGATCAGGATGGATAGAACACAAAGATAATTGTTACTCGCCGAGACTGGAACTGTGATGGCTCGGTTTGTATTGAGGAAAAGAACCTCTCAGGAAACTGGGAAAAAAATTGAGAAGCCCGAAAGAGAAGGTGTAAGAAGATAATATTTCCACTTTTTTTCCATTAAACGCATGCCTTCACAAATGAGGCGAATTTTCTGATAGGACCGACTCAACTATTTCGGAAGGACACAATTCAGAAAAAAAGAAAAAGATCTCTGTTAGTTAATGGCATTTTTCTATTAACTTATGTACAGTATGTGAATGTTGGATGTTTTTGAACTGTACTTGAATCACAAACAATGCACAATTTTCATTTCATTATTTTCAAAATTAAATGAAAAAATAGTGATTTTTTAATAGTGAGTCTTAATACGACATTATTTTTGAATAACACTTTCCTAAAAGCAGTGATGCATTAGTTAGTTGAGAATATGTTCGTCAATATGGGTATTTTATAGACAATAGTTTTAACGTATGTCATATATTTATATATATTTTAACATACGGTTTTAAAACATGCCGAATATTATTTCTAGTCCACCGAACAATTAAAGTGCATTATTCGTAATGTTACTTCAATTTCATCCACAAACTTTTATTTCCATGGCAATCTGCAATGTATTGATTATAACTTTCAAAGATATTTCAATTAACTTTGAATCTATATTATTTTATGAATGAAAACATTTCGAACAATTTTTTAGGCTTGAAATGAAGAAATTAAAAAAAAAAATGGTGTTTATAATAATTATTATTAATTGTGTTTCATAATAATTATTAGAGATGGTGTTTTAAAACAATTATTAAAGATGGCATTTTATAATAATTATAACCGATAGTGCTTTAAATAAGTATTAGAGATGGTGTTTTATAATTATTATTGATGGTGTTTTGTAATAATTGTAGCTAATCGTGTTTTTATAATAATTATTGGAGATTCTCTTTTATAATAATAATTATTTTTAAGAATCTAAAAAATTCCAAAAAAAAAAAAATTTTCTCAGAAATAAAAATTCAGAGGAGTTCCAATCGAAATAGTGATGACAACACACCCTATTTCCATCCCGAGCTCCAAGCAGTTAAGGGCTATTGGGTTGTGATTTTGCGTCTATTTCAGCAACATTCATTCCTCTTTGCAGTGGAAAGAAGACTTCAAGCAAGAAGAAGAAGAGGAAAAACGTTCCAAGAGATCGGACACACGCGATTGCCGAGATGCCTTCTCTGATAGGAGCGCATTTCGAGGGTCCTTTTTCCTTCCTAGACAAGAGACCAGAATGGATAAAATGCAAAGAGAATTGTTACTCGCCAAGAACTGGACCTATGATGGGTGGGTTGCATTGAGGAAAGAATCTCTCAGTGGAACTGGAAAAAAATTGAGAAGACCGAAAGAGAAGGTGTAGGCAGATAATATTTCCACTCTTTTTCGTTAAGCGAATGCCTTCGCAAATGGGACGAATTTTCTGATAGGATCGACTCGACTATTTGGGAAGGACACAAAAAAGATCTTTGTTTGTTTGTTAATGGTATTTTTACTTTTAACTTTTGAACAGTATGTGAATACTGTAGACATTTTAGAACTGCACTTGAATTGCATTGGATTATTTTTCAAAGTTCTATGAAAATAATGAGTTTTTTTAAATTAGCAAGACTTAATACGAAACTCTTTTGGAAAATAACTTCCTAAAGCATAGATGCATTAGTTAGTTGAGATTATTTTGGACAACATGGGTATTTTATAGACATTATTTTTAACATATGTCAGATATTTATATATATTTTAACAAATGTTTTAAATCATGTCCGATATTATTTCTAGTCTACCGAACCATTAAAGTGCAGTATTAGTAATGTTACATCAATTTCGTACACATACTTTCATTTCCACATCAATCTGCATTGTAATGATTATAACTTTTAAAGATATTTAAATTAACTTTGAATCTATATTATTTTATGAATGAAAACATTCAGTTCAATTATTAAGGTTGAAATGATATAAATAAAAGGGAGAAATAGTGTTTTGTAATGATTATTAGAGTTTGGTGTTTTATAAAAATTATAACTGGTGGCGTTTTATAATAATTATTAATGATGGTATCTTATAATAATTATTAGAGAAGGTGTTTTATAATAATTATTATTGATGGTGTTTTATAACTATTTTTACAAGTCTAAAATTCAAAAAACTTAAAATTGAAAAAAAAGATATTCTCAGAAAAAAAGTGGAAGAGGAGTTCCAATCGAAATAGCGATAACAACACATCCTATTTTCATCCCGTGCTCCAAAGCAGTTAAGGCTATTGGACTGCGATTCTGCGTCCATTTCAGCAACATCCATTCCTCTTTGCAGTGGGAAAGAAGACTTCAAGTAAGCAGAAGAAGAGGAAAAGAAGTTCCGAGAGATCGGACACACGCGATTACCGAGATGCCTCCTTTGATAGGAGCTTCATCTCGAGGGTCCTTTTCCTTCCTAGACAAGAGGGGCTGGACGGATAGAACGCAAAGAGAATTGTTACTCGCCGAGACTGGACCTATGATGGGTGGGTTGCATTGAGGAAAGAACCTCTCCGGGGAACTGGGAAAAAAATTGAGAAGCCTGAAAGAGAAGGTATAGGAAGATAATATTTCCACTCTTTTCCGTTAAACGAATGCCTTCACAAATGGGACGAATTTTCTTATAGGACAGACTCGACTATTTGGGAAGGACACATTTTCAAAAAAAGAAAAAAGATCTCTGTTAGTTAGTGGTATTTTTTCCTAGTTACTTATGTACCGTATGTGAATCTTTTAGAACTGCACTTGAAACACAACCCTACAGTTTCTTGCATTTGATTATTTTTTAAAATTCTTTGAAAATAAATTATTTTTAAAATTCTTTGAAAATATATATTTTTAAATTAGTAAGTTTTAATACTAAATTATTTTGGAATAAAACTTTTCTAAAGTAGAGATGCTTAGTTGATTATTCTAAAACAGAGATTAGTTAATTGGGATTTTTTTGCATAACCTGGGTATTTTTAAAACAATATTTTTAACATATGACAGATATTTATATATATATTTAACATATGTTTTAAACTATGTCACATATCATTTCCAGTCTAGATTTCATTCTTAATGCAAAACTCTTTAAAATTTGTAAGCCTGGATTTTCTGGATATTCTTATGAAAATATTTTGAAGTAAGACTTTTCCAAAGTAAAACTATGTTATTAGATGTTTGAGATTATTTTGAGAAGTATGTGTATTTTATATACTATATTAAACAAAATGTGTCATGTATTTTTCTATATAGTTTATAAAATAGTTATTTTTTAATTTACAAAATCTGAATTTTCTATATACTGTCATGAAACTATTTTGAAATAAACTTTATCAACTAAAATTATATTGAATTATTTGAGATAATTTTGTGCAGTTGGATTTTAAATATTTTTTTACGTACAAGAACAAGTGTGAGTTATACTTTCTTAATATTTTTTATTTTTAATACACAGTTTATATAAAATAGTGATTTTTTAAAAAATATATTTTTTAACTTTATTAAAATTTGAATCATACTGTCATCTAAAACTATTTTGGGGTTTAAAAAATAAGACTTAAATAGTTGAAATTTTTTTAACAGCCGGCGAATTTTACAAATTTTTGTGAACAGAACCTGCGCAGAACATGTATCAGAATATGCTCTCAGTTTGAGCGAACATTTCATTGTGCGTGTTAAAATAAACGCTGATCATTTAAAAAAATTTTAATCATCTACAGATTATCCGGTAATTATTTTGGTACGAATAGCTAAAAAACGTTTTTGAAAATGAAATACAGCTGTTAAAGTGTTACAAGTAATTATATAAAGATATAAGTTATTCCTTCTTGTGATTCTGCTAAAAATTGTTCTTACCTGTGTCTTTTTCATCATTAAGGAGAAATAAAACGACAATAGAGAGTTTTTACATACCGTATTTGGACGTCCGTTAGCTTTTTCTCCCTAGGGCGTATGCTCATAGGAAATATTATTACAGATGCGCATGCGCAATTTCCTATGAACATGCGCGCTAGGGAGAAAAAGCTAACGGACGTCCAAAATACAGTATGCAAAAACTATTTAATATTAAAGAATACTGACAAGAAGGATCACAAAATGAATAACCGTTTTAATTATAGGTGAATTGTATCAAGTTTATAATAAATATTAACATAAAAATTTTAGTAATATTTAGTTAAATAAAAAATTATAAATCATATGATATTTTTTTCTGATATAATTGAAACAATATTAGAACAAAAAAAATATTATTTGTCTTAATTGATTAATGTACTTAATAATTGAAACTTTATTAGTAATAAAACACCGCAAAACAGTGTTTTTAAAAATATTTAAATTAGACGAATTTTTCTGAAAATAGACCATTGTTGAAATCTAGATCTAATTAAAAAATCTTTAGATAAAATTTATTTTATTTTATTCATAGAAGAAAATTTCATAAATTTGCCTTTTTTAAAATATACATTCAGCCTAAAATTTTTCATAAATATTTTAAATAATATTATACATAATTTGCATAAATTTGCATCCGAAAAAGAAAATGCTTCTGTCTAGTTTTTTTTTAATTAAAATTGGAAACTATGGATTTATCAGGTAATGCATAATATTTGCATAAAATCACTGCAGTTTGACATGTGTTTATTCAACACAGTCTCATTTCTCAAATTTTCAAAACAATGAATATTTTTTAATTGATAATATCTTTAAAAAAATTGATAATATCTACTATAGAACAAAAATTAAATATTCTTTTACAAGTTTATTAACATTTTTTTAAAAAAAGTATGAACTAGAGGAATTAAAGTACGTGTTTTTTTGTGAGGATTAAATATTTTCTAAACATCTGGCTTAATTTTCTGATCCATAACATATCAGGCAGAAAATAACTTGATATTAAAGCAGTTTTCTTTGTAGAAAATTTTTTTTTATTTTTGGACATTGTTTGGCATATTTGAATTTGCATTAGTTCTAAAGATACCGGAGTTTAATGCAGCCATCGAGAAAAAGATTACGTCAACAATAGGAGACGAGTGTGGGAGGAAAATACTTTAATTCTTTCTTCAAAGAACTCCTACACAAAAAAGGCCAATTTGTAAAATCAAACTGATGCTGGAGTGACATCTTTGTTATGCGATACTTTGCTTTCTACGTATATTAAATATGGAAAAAAAAGCTATCTTGGTTATATCACGAGAGTAATATAAGGTATAAAATATTGAAATATTGACTAATTTACAACGCATACACAAAATTATAATAAACATAAAAATAGCTATAATATAAATATAAACCAAAATTTTATGTGTCTATGCCAGGGAAGGGACGTTAAATTCGTAAGACATAATTCTTTCCGTTGAAGTCGAGGAGAAAATAAGAAGAAGGCAAATTTACAGGGTATGGGCTCTAAATTGTGATATCACAATATATATCATATTAATACAATATGTGTATATTATATGATTATGATTATCAAAGACCGCCTGATTATTTGAAAATCTGTGTATTTTTTTTTTATATATTCTTTTATGATTATTTCTTCAAAGACCGCAAGTCTACACAAAAAAGGCCTACACATCTTTGTAGTAAGATACTTTGCTTTCAAAGTATTATGTAAAAAAAACTATTATTGTTATACCACAAGAGTAATATAAGGTATAAAATATTGAAATATTGACTTCTTTACAAACACAGACACAATATAATAAACTAACATAATAATAACTATAATATAAATATAAACCAAATTTTTATCTGTCTATGCCAGAGAAGGGAAGATAAATGTGTGTCATATTTCTTTCCGTTGAAGTAGAGGAGAAAATAAGTAGACTAACTTACAGACACTACTCTTAAGGATATGGGCTCTAAATTGTGATACTACAATGTGTATCATATCAATACAATATGTATAAATGTGTATATATACCATTATTTCTTCATAAAACTCCTACACAAAAAAAAAAACAATTTGTAAAATCAAACTACAGCTGAAGTGACATGTTCGTAATAAGATGCTTTGCCTACAAAATATATTAAAATATATAAAAAAAATAAAAAAATATACAGCAAGAGTAATATAAAGTAAAAAATATTGAAATATTTTTTTTTCTTTCTAATGCAGCTGGCAAACACTTTGAGACAAACACACATCCAAGACCAAGCTGTCTGCTTGGTCTTGGATGCCTTAAGGCAAGAGCTGCACAGACGTACTCACTTTGCATGACCCAGGGGCGCGTGTAACTTGAAGATAAGCCACGGACGCGGAGTAACAATGCCCCCGCAACGCTCTACGATCTCTATTAGACTGGGACCTACAGTTTAAAGTGGATTCGAACCACTACAAACATCCATGGCCCCGCCGGGACTCGAACCCGAAACCTGTGATACCGAGCGCTAGCCACTCGGCCAATCAGGCCCCTATACTGAAATATTGATTTATTTAGAAACACACAACAATTATAAAAAACTAAGATAGCAATAATTATAAAATAAATATAAACCACATTTTATGTGTCAATGCAAGAGAAGGCACGATAAATCCGTAAGACATAATTCTTCCTTTTTGAAGCCGAGAAGAAAATAACTTGGAGGCTAACTTGCATACGTCGTTCTAAGGACATCGGCTCTAAATTGAGATACCACAATGTGTATCATATCAATGCAATGTGTATCTATGTATATATGTCACTATTGTAGCAATCCTCTCCCTTGTTATACAATGACTAGCGCAGAATCTGCTACATCATTGTCATTCTGATGATGAATCACTTCAAGTCGATGTGTCTGACATTGGATAACAACACAATTTCAATAGTAAATGATCGAACTGAAATGTTCTATCATTAATTATCTATATTTCATCGCAAACTAGAAGAACAAATCCTTTTTAAATAACTCTTTAGCCTGAAGACAAGACTTCTGTGCAATTAATGTTAATTTTTTTTTTTATCAGTACCATATTTATTGTCAGAAATGTGTTCCATTTTAAAATTGTGATAAACAAATTAGATGTAGTTATTGTTAAATAACACATTAAAAGGGTATCAGCCATTAAATGTGAAAACTTAAATTGATCAACAAATATTTATAACTAATATTTTTAGTCATAAATATAAAAAATAGATAAATTAAAAAAATTAACTTAGTGTTTCTCACATTTTCGAAGTCTAAGCTTATTTAAAATAATAGAAAAGTTATAGCAGCTCTATATACAAACTCTTGATAAATATATTATAACAATTAAGTATAATATTATTAAAATTAATGCAATTAAGATAACAAGGTTGATAGAAATATATGTATATTATATATATATATATATATATGTGTGTGTGCTTATGCTGTTGTTTGTTAATGTGCATGTAACTTCAAGAAATTATTTTTGTTGTTTTTTATGCGGCCACCATCAAATTATTATCAGTAAATGCATATGTGACCTCTGTATATTCCTGAAATATGTCAAATTGTATAAAAGTCGTAAAGTCGTTCGATGAATATTATTATAAAATGTACATAACTTATAATCTCTGTCTTATAATGTCTGTCTTATGTAAATGTAATTTTGTTTCTTTTTTAATGAGTTTAAGTTTTATGAGTTATGAGTTTTCGTTTCCTTTATTAGTGATTTTATTAAAATGGAATATAAGGAATTTAAAGAGTTGGGATTCGTTTCCGAAAGGCGACGGTAGAAAAAGGAAAAGCACTACATCCGAATACTACAAAAAATGTTACGCATCTTGCAGTTAGAATAAATGGATTAAAAGTGGTTGGATTAGTAGATTGCAAAGCGTGGGAAAGGGAAGAAACTTTGGTCGATTAATTATCGAATATGACAGAAGCTCTTTTATTATGGGAAAATGTAGGATTACAAGGTTGATAGAGGTTATATACACTCCAGAGCCAAAACATTATGACCACCCCTACATTTTGCAATGAAACCTGGATGATCAGGTGGAAGTGGTATTTAACTGGTATTAAGTGGTGGTATTAATCCATGCCAAGGCGGTTGAACGTGTGCCAACTCGTGTGTTGGTCATAATGTTTTGCTTTTTGTGCACTAAATGTCTTATATATATTACGTGAGAATGTTGTTGTGTATGTAATTTCGAGAAATTATTTTTGTTGTTGTTTCTTTATGAAGTCTGCCGTCAAATTTGTATGGCTGAATTTTCTGGATAATATTATAAAAATATTTTGGAATAAGATTTTTCAAAGCTAAATAAAGTTAGATGTTTGAGATTTTGAGGAATATGTGAATTTTAAATAAAGTGAGCTAAATCTGTGCCATATATAATTTTCTATATAGTTCATAAAATAGTTATTATTTTATTTACTAAATATATAATTTTTCTATATACTGTTTTAATGAAATTGTTTTGAAATAAACTTTACGAACTAAAATTGTACTTAATTATTTGAGAAATTTTGTGTGCAGTTAGATTTTAATTATTTTTATGAACGGAACAGGTGTGAATTATACTTTCTTGCCTATACGTCATTCTTAATACAAAGTTAATAAAAAAGAGTGATTTTACAAAAATCACTAAAATTTTAATTATATTAATGAAATCAAAAACTATTTTGGGATTTAAAAAAGAAGACTTAATAATAGTTGAGATTTTTTTTTAGCAGCCTACGAATTTTAGAAATTTTTGTGAACAGAACATGTTCACAACTTGTGCTAGAACATGAATTCTTTTGTGTGTAAATGTGAATGTGTGTCCTTTAAAAAATCTTAATCGTATAGAGATTATCCTGCAATTATATTTGTATGAATAATCCAAAAAAAAGTGTTTGTTTGCTAATGAAATTATTTTTGTTGTTGTTTTTATGTGGCCCACCGTCAAATTATTATGAGTAAATGCACATGTGACCTCTGTATATTTCTGAAATATGTCAAATAATAAAAAAGTCTTTCGATCGTATTATAAAATGCACACGACTGTCTTTTATTTCGTTACTTTTGGCGTTTGCACCACCAAGATACCTATAAATTCCATGTGAATTTAGCAGTAAACAATACAGGACGCACAAACATAAGTCTTTCGCAATCTCCAGTTTATTCACCATATGTAAAAACTGTAATTTCGAAAATTATTTTTGTTGTTGTTTCTTTATGCTGGCTATCCGTCAAATTATTATTAGTAAATGCACATGTGACCTCTGTATATTTCTAAAATATATCAAATTATATAAAAGTCGTTCAATGTGTATTATAAAATGTGAAAATGCACGACTATCTTTCTTTCGTTTTTTTTTTTTTTTTTTTTTTTTTTTTTTTTTGCATGCTCCACCAAGATACCTACCAATTCCATACAAATTGAGCAGTGAACAATACTGGATGCGCAAAAGTAAGTCTTTTGCAATATAAAAAGGATATGTGACCTCTGTATATTCCTGAAATATGTCAAATTATAAACATCGTTCGATATGTATTATAAAATGTACACGACTGTCTTTCATTTCGTTTATTTTTTAGCGTGCACCACCAAGATACCTACCAATCCGATATGAATTGAGCAGCGAACAATACAGGACGCCCAAAACGTAAGTCCTTCGCAATCTCCAGTTTATTCACCCTATGTAAAAACTCGCTCCAAATCACTATTCATGCTTCAATCGTTCAATTTATACGTGAAGCATATTGTGTCAGAAGATTAAATCTTTTCCCAACAAATTTCCTATCATTTGTTCTCTCTCACGTGCCCTAGACAAAGAAAGGAAAAAATGTAATTCCGCTGCCAGTGTAACCTGGGTGGGGGAGGAAGATTTTCATGGAAGAGAATTACGGATGTACAGTTGGAAAAATAGAAGAAATAAGAATTCCCAGACGAGCACTAAGGAGATGCACAAATTCAATCATTTTATGATGGGGTCTGCGTATTTTCTATCCATTTTTCTCACTTCTTTCTTTCTCTCTTTTCTTTTCCCTCTGGTTCAGTAAGAAAGAAAGAATGAAAAAAGACACAAAAAAATAAATAAACTTGCAATTTTTTTTTTTTAAACTTAAATTTAGTTCCCCTTGAAATATGGAGAACAAAGTTTTCTCAAATACTACGTTTATAAAATGTTCCCCGTTATAAAGGAAAAATGTAACAGTGAATAATCGGTATTTCCCCAACCACATTTGGGTTTGTCATTACTTTTTTTTTTTCTTGTCTTCTCTCTTTCTTTGGTTTTGCTTTAATAGGTACGCGGTGCTACTTAGCAATAAATTGCTACCGAATTTATGTTCGTAAGATGGAGGTAATGCGAAAAAGTTGTCACGCTTCTTTAATGATCCATAAAAAATAGGATTAAAAACCCTTCGCGCTTTTTTCGCACGATTGCATAAAAATTCGTCGCTAATTCTGGACTCAGTGGGGGAGTGATCGCCCGCAAAAAAATTTATTCTGTGACTTCCAAATTAATAAATTACTTTCCGGTATGCTCGAATGGCTTAGTGAGCAGATCTTTTTAATGTCTGCTGCAAGTAAGGATTAAAAATTTTATTCAGTTTTTACCTAGCTTAGAAGGCTGCACTTGGGCTTGTGGGCACGTTGGCACCACTACCAACCATTTAAAATTTACATTATTAATCATTTTGGAATTTTTTTTTGCACTGAATTTATCATTTTTTAAGCACTTATTAAATACAATTTTTTATAAGTAGAGCATAATCATTAACACATTTAATTAATTTTTTAATTAGGTACCTTATTAAGTATTAATTGATTTATTTTTTAATAAGGATAAATATTTTTTACTGAATTTATCATTTTTAAGCAATCACTTATTAATTTTTTTATAAGTAGGGCATAATAATAAATAATATAAATATCGATAAATATTTAAAAATAATAATTTAAATTATTAATTAATTTTAATAGTATTTGATTAATTTAATTTTTAAATATGGATAAATATTTTTACTGTATTTATCATTTTTTAAGGAATCACTTATTTAATACTTCTTTTTAGTCAGTAGAACATAATCATTAACACAGTTAATTAACTTTTTAATTGAATACCTTACTAAATGGTAATTTATTTTTTTAATGAATAGTAGTAGATGTTTTAACTCGTTTAAATTTCTTTAAAATTATATAATGAACTACGTTGACTCGTTTAGTATTTCCTTGTGTTTTTTTTAATGAAATATAAATATTCATTCAGTAATTATTTCTAGAATATGATTCTAGCAATAACAATATTTGACAATTATTGTTATTGTTTTAATTATTAATTTTTCGCTGATTGCATAAAAATTCGTCGCTAATTCTGGACTCACTGGGGGAGTGATCGCCCGCAAAAAAATTTATTCTGTGACTTCCAAATTAATAAATTACTTTCCGGTATGCTCGAATGGATTCGTGAGCAGATCTTTTTAATGTCTGCTGCAAGTAAGGATTAAAAATTTTATTCAGTTTTTACCTAGCTTAGAAGGGCTTGCACTACCAACCATTTAAAATTTACATTATTAATCATTTTTCGAAATTTTTTTTTTTTTACTGAATTTATCATTTTTTAAGCAATCACTTATTAAATACTATTTTTTATAAGTAGAGCATAATCATTAACACATTTAATTATTTTTTAATTGGATGCCTTATTAAGTGGTAATATATATTTTTTATTGATGGATAAATATTTAAAAATAATAATTTAATTTTTAATTTTTTAATTAATTTATTTTTAATTGGAAAAATATTTTTATTAATTTAATGATTAATTTTTTAATAAGTTTTATTAATTTAAAAAAATATTTTAAAATAATAATTTAATTTAATAATTTTTTAATAAGTTGCAATTAATTTATTTTTTAAATATGGATAAATATTTTTACTGAATCTATCATTTTTTTTAAGCAATCACATAATAAAAACGAATGCGTACATCCGGATACAACGTAGATCGTTGTAGTAGAACACCTTTTCATGCACAATGGATAACGCTGAATCTCTTATTTATCTGCAAAATCTTGTGGCGAATAATATGGTAACTTGTGCAACTAACATGCGAAAGGTTACAGATACAAATTTGTTGTCACTGACACACACTGCTTTTAGAAACTAGAAGTTTCGGTGAGGATTATAACAATTTGCTTTTAACAAAACGTGACTAAGTATTGACAATTAGGCTACCTAAATGAATTAATTTCATGCATTTTCTTTTATATTACACACAAATGCGGAAAACTTCTTAAAATTCTTCAAAATGTAATGCTGTCACTTTATCACCTATCGGTCAGCTGTTTGCTGTATACTTAAATACAACACGAGCTTGACACCGGCTTCCACAATATACGTATATTCAAAGTTGTTGTGCCATTTAAAATATTATTTTCATCGAAGGAAATTATATTTTTTTGTATTTAATATTGTTTTATCTTATGTCGTAATGGATGAAGTATTCAGATTTTTATGGATGCTGATTTTCTTCAAGACGTTTCTTTGTTCGTGATATACATAAGTGGATAACGAAGCCCCCTGATGTACCACAAAAATATTATCTGAAGTCAAAGTGACCAACAAGCGAAACAACAGCAAACTTATATTACAAATTATAGCATATTCTAAAAACATGATCTATAAAAAGCATTAGCACTGCAAATAAATATTAATTAATTCCTTTAATCTAAATAACAATTAAAAGACCTTCAAATTAATATAATTTTTATTTCATTATACACACAATTTTTTATTTATGATTATGTATTTGATTGTTTTTAGTTAAAAAAAAGAAGTAAATTAATCTTTACTGAAAATATTTTACATTCGTTTCAAGATTTTATTAGCCTAAATAAAATCAAATGGCTCCCAAGAGTGCCAAATCATTTTAAAACTGCTTTTTGCAAACACTGGGCGATGTATAATCATAACCATCGCATGCGGTTACTCAAATGGGCATGTAAATCATTACTCGTACGCGCTATTTACATTCCAACTCATAAAAACGTTCATAAAGTGCAGAAATTAAAATAAACAGATTGTTGCTGCCTTAATGAAACCAAATCATTCTTAACCGAAATTCTGAAGGAAAGGTATTAACATAAACAAAGTGTGCAATTTTGTGGGTGAAATTAATTCGGTAAGAATCTGTTTAACTTTTGGAGAACCATCGTTTAAAGGTAAATTGCCCAGACTTCATGTCTGGAAAGGCTACGGAATTCGACTTTGTTTATAAACGTCGTATTATCCCCCGTATTTGCATTCCTAAATGGGCAACTTTTGAATGCATTAGCTGAATCTAAATTCGTATTATTTGAGCTTTAAATTTCGGTTAGATTTATTTCCATCGTACTCACTGGAATATCTTTGCTAAATATATCAGAAATTCTTATGGTTGAGCTTAAGCAGTGATGTGTGCATTTATGAGAGATATATATGTTGCAAACATTACAATCTAATTGAAGATATTTCTATAAGATTAATATATGACAACAAAAACATAATCTAAAGTTATGATTTTCCTTTCACTAATAGTAGTAATTATTTAGCTCGTATCCAGTGAATCAAGAAATACATTTTTTACAAAATTATGAATGTTATTTTATTTCATTTTAATTTACGTATCGATTATAAAAGTTTTTGAAAAAAATCTAAAAAAAGTTTTGAAGTAATATGACAAATTTATTATCAACTGTTTCAATCTGAATCCTATTTTTGGAAATTTAGTTTCGTTAACATTATTGAATTTGAAAATAACTTTTAAAAATAGCTTACGTTTATTTTTATGTAACAAATTATTTATATTATCAGCATAGATTTAGAACGAATTTCTTCGATTTGTAATTTCGATTAGGAAAAACCAATTTTCTATTTTACATGATCTAACTATCATAAAAACTTCATTACATATGGATATGATAGATATACCAATATCACTAGATCACTCACCAATACCAATAGATATATCGATATCACTTATATTTCAACTACTATATCATATACATTTATTTGATTTAGGAAAAAAATAGAAAGAACTATTTCATTCAAAAATGCATTTATTTGCGTAATAATTTTATTCCATGTAGAAACTTGATTATTGATTATTTATTATTACTTGTTTATTATTTGATTATTTCTACTATTTAGATACGTGATCAATATTTAATAACTTTGAAAAATGTATATGACTAAAAATATTTTTTTGCTTATATATTGCTCGTATATTTTAAATTTTTAGTATTATTTCAATAGGTTTAAAAGAACTAGAGGATTTTTTCTTCTTTTTTGCAGATTTTAAATCAATAAGACATTCCTGTTTCAAAATTATTTTGAACATCATCATCATCCTCGTCTCTTTCTCATTTTTTTTTTAGTATTAACTGAATAGTTTTAAAGGAAGGAATTTACAACATAAAACTGAAGAAAAAATTATTTCCACCATCAAAAGTTACATCTCAAATCTAGGCCTAAACAAAAGTTGACAAAAGACAGACATAAAATCCCCATCCGTGTCTCAGGAAAGACATCAAAGAAGAATTCTCCCGGCGAGCTTTCATCTCTGGGAAGTGTACGTCTTTAGATTTTTCAACTCGTTCATAAGTCGAGAGAAAAAGTTCTTCCCTTTTTGATGTCGGCAGGATGAAATCTTCCCCAGGCGACGGAAAAGGCATATTATCCGACTCGGACTCTTTCAGATGACAAGATTGCTGTCTTCCCACCAGAGGGCCTTGCCAATCTTAATCTATCAAAAGAAAACGACGACAAAGAGCCATCAGGAGGTCTGGAGGAGAGAAATGCATGGTGAAGGAATGGGGGTTGAAAATTTTGAGAGTGTGACGGAAGTGCTTAAAAGTACACACCTATGGGTTAAAGGACGACAGAAGTTTCTGTCTGTCCAGAATGTGCCTCGTATTTTATGGTTTCGAATTTCGTTCTTTCTGCATTTCAGGGTAGGATATTTTGAATGCGTTATATGCTCAGTCATTTTAATGCCTCTGCAATAAATCATAGCCCGAAAGATTTAAATTTATATTTAAATCTTGATTAAATTTTAGTTGACCATCTAATCTGATTTGTGCCTCTCTTTCTTTTTCTTTTTTTATTTTCGTTTGATGGATTTTTTTGTTTTCTTCTGATACATTCAAAAGGCATTAGATTTTGCATTGCCCCAATGCTAATAAATACATTTTATTTCTATCTTTATTTGGAACAAAAAGAACATTTGGATACTATGGCAAACTTTTTCCCTATCCGATTAAAAGATGTTTGGGCTTATAGGTTTTTCGTACCTCTTTTTAAAGCCTAGATATATCGAACTTAGCTTTCTCATTTCAAAACTTGGCATGATAACTAGGCTGTTCTAAACCCAATTTAACTATCATAAGTAAATTATTTGTATATTAATATTTCAAATGAAAATAAAAGCCCATAGTCTATGTAAAACCATTGATTGATATAGGAGTAGTAAATACTGAATGAAATGGTGTTTTCTTTTTCCCCAGGTGGGATATATCTATAGACAGACTTTCTTATTAATCATGAGGCTGCTCTAGATCCAACTTGTACCTATCTCAAGAGTTTCAACTCGTTCATAAGTAGAGAGAAAAGTTCTTCCCTTTTTTTGATGGCGGCAGGATGAGAAATCTTCCCCCAGGCGACGGAAAAAGGCGCTATTATCCGACTCGGACTCTTTCAGATGACAAGATTGCTGTCTTCCCCACTCCGAGGGCCTTGCCAATCTTAATCTATCAAAAAGAAAACGACGACAAAGGGCCATCAGGAGGTCTGGAGAGAGATGCATGGTGAAGGAATGGGGTTGGAAATTTAGAGAGTGTGACGGAAGTGCTTAAAAGTACACCTATGGGTTAAAAGGACGACAGCAATTTCTGTCTGTCCAGAATGTACCCTCGTATTTTATGGTTTCGAATTTCGTTCTTTCTGCATTTGAGGGCAGGATGTTTTGAATGTTTTATATGCTCACTCATTTTAATCCCTATGTAAGAAAACATAATCCAGTAATTTAAACGTATGCTTACATCTTGATTAAGTTTTAGTTAACCATCTAATCTAACTTGTTCCTGTCTTTTTTTTTTTTTTTTTCTCGGATAGAATTTTTTTTTTTGCTACAGGTATGTTCGAAGTGCATCAGATTTCACATTACTTCTACTATGCTAAATATATTTTATTTCTATATTTGAAACAAAGAACATATTGTATACATTGGCCAACTTTTTCCAACACAATTGAAAAATGTTAGGGCTTATAGGTTTTTAGTGCCCGTTTTAAGCCTATATAGGCAAACTTGAACTAAGCTTTCTCATTTAAAAACTCGACATGATAGCTAGGCTCTTTTGTTATTTGGAACAAAGAATATTTGTATACTGTGGTCAACCTTTTCCCTATCCGATTAAAAGATGTTTGGACTTATAGGTTTTTCGTGCCCATTTTCAGCCTAGATATCTCGATCTAACTTCCTCATTTCAAAAATCGCCATGATATCTAAGTTGTTCTAGATCCAATTTAACTATAATTAGTAAATTAATTTTATATTAATATTTCAAATTAAAATAAAAGCCCATAATCTATGTAAAACATTGATATAGAAGTAGTAAACAATGAATGGAATGGCGTTTTTTTTTTTTTTTTTCCCAGATGGATATACAAAGATAGACTTTTCATTAATCAAGAGGTTGCTCTATACCCGACTTGTATCTATCTAAAGAGTTTCAACTCGTTCATATGTCGAGAGAAAAGTTCTTGCCCTTTTTGATGAGAAATCTTCATGCAGGATGAGAAATCTTCCCCAGGCGACGGAAAAGGCATATTATCCGACTCGGACTCCTTCAGATGACGAGATTGCTGTCTTCCCACTCCGAGGGCCGTGCCAATCTTAATCTATCAAAAGAAAAACGACGACAAAGAGCCATCAGGAGGTCTAGAGGAGAGAAATGCATGGTAGAGGAAGGGGTTCTGCGGAGTTGAAAATTTTTGAGAGTGTGACGGAAGTGCTTAAGTACACCTATTGGTTAAAGGACGAACAGCAGTTTCTGTCTGTCCAGAAGAATGTATTTTACGGTTTCGAATTTCTTTCTTCTGCATTTGAGGGGATATTTTGAATGTATCATAAGTTACCTATTTTCACCTTAGCCCCTAAAATCTGAAAAATTTGTTATACTTACATCTTGATTAAATTTTAGTTATCTTATGTAAATTGTAAGTCTCTTTTTAAATTTGTACCTTCTTTGTACCTTTTAATTTATACCTTTTCTTTTCTTATTTTTTTTTTTTCCTTTGATAGACTTTTTTATTGCTACTGATACGTCGAAAGGCATTAGATTTGGCATTATCCCTATAATTACATCTTATTTCTTTCATAATTTGGAACAAAGAAAATTTTTGATATAATGATCAACTTTTCCCTATCCGATTGAAATATGTTTGGGCGTATAAGTTTTTCGTGCCCATTTTCATCCTAGATATCACCAACTAAACTATCTCATTTCAAAACTCGGCATGATAGCTAGGCTGTTCTGAACTTATCTTCGTCTTCAACGCGTTCTCTTTGCCTTCTTTGAACTGTTCACACAACTTGTAAACATGTCTTTCTGATACAGTTTGCTCACCGAATGCCTTCTGCAACATTCTATACATTTCCGCACACGAATATTCATTCCGTAAACAAAATTTAATGCAAGTTATTTGCTCAATTAATTCAGAGATTTCAAAAATCGCCGAAATCACTTTTAGGGTCACACAAAGCTAAGTGTAACTCAAACACTAATAAATATTTGAAGTGAAATTTCCCACAGATGTCAAAGACAGTATCTACAATCTAAAAAGAATAAAAAAATTTAAATGCCATATGCCCACGAAATTAAAATTGAAAACTGATTTTACTTTTTGGGCATAGTACTTTCAGTTTTTCGTATAGTTAATATAAATTTTATTCTTCAATAATTGATAATTAATAAAAAATAAATGATTTTTTTTTTTAATTTTTGATCAAATGTGTTTTGTTATTTTTGTTTATATATTTTAGATTTTTTTTTTACTCAAATAAAACTTTCACTTTATGTATTAATTATATTTTGAGAGATTTAAAAATCTCTATCTGTTCTAGGAAATGTATAGTATCCGTCTAATCTATCGAATTCCTTGTTAATCACTGCGATAAACAATACACAAACATCAAAAATAGTATTTTTTATAGCATGTATTAAGTTACAGAACAGGCATGCCTTTATAACCGGAATCGTTTGGCCGTGCACGCATGGAAGCGTGCGAGAGTGGCCACATGTATGCATGCGTCACGGTCAGCAAACGATCGCGGGAAGGCGGGGTGGATCGTCTGCTACACAGAATCCTTTTCATCGTCAAATGCCACCAACGACGATGAAAGAATAAATCACTGCTAATTTTTCTTTTTTTTTTTATGAGTGTACTATCTTTTTGGGATATCTACTTCTGCTGACATGAAACAAAAAAGATATACGAAGAAAATGATAGAAGTATAAATCTTACCCAGCCCTTTTCCTAGAGAGTTCACTAAACGATTTTGTTTCAATTTTTTTCTTGCTTATAATAGTCAACTCTACTAAGAATACTTGTAATTTTAAATTTTTTACATAACGTATAAAATTTCGTTTTATTTATTCTCTTAGAAAAAAAGAATAAGAAATTTATGTATACATTTAGTCTTCAAACTTTATTATAAGCATTTAAATTATTAAAAATTTATTTATTGTTATTAATTCAATATTATAAATATTCAAGATTTTAAAATTGTGTTAGAGAAATATAAGGACGAATTGGAGCAGGTGGTAACGAAACGGATCTCTGACAGCAAGGTCGAAGTTTAGAATTTAAACTCAGATTATTTAGCTACGATGTGCAATTTAATTCTATTTGCCGACTGGTAACAATGTTAGATTTTCTTTTCTTACCCCTTTTCCAATTCTACTATTAATTCACACTCTCCCTATGTATATCTTGTTCAAATTTATAATCGTTAATAAAATACTTTTTATTCATCCACTCAACTTCAAATACATTTTTTTTTTAACTTGTAGTGGATGACATTTGATGTTAATACAGTTGTTTCAAATATTAACTAATTAATTAAATTAAATTAATTAATTAAATTTTTTTCAGATTTAAGTGGCATGTATCTAAAAATAGATGGCGCCAGATGTAAGAAGAAAATTTCAACTTTATTTGTAAAAGACTTTTCTGCAATATAGTGAAAAAAAGTAGGAATTGACTTTAAAAACATTTTTTTTTATATTACTTGTTTGTATAAAATAAAAGGATCGGAAAAAAGTTATCAAAAAATTAAAATAAATAAATAAATAAAAATATAAATATAAATATAAAAAAAAAAATAAAATACCATGACTTTGGTTCTGGCATCGGCCTTTTCGGATCGGGGAGGGGGGAGGGGCTATTAACATTTTATATTTCCAGATTCATCGTTACGGCTCACACGCTCAGCAATTTCAATTATTAAATTATATTCAATAGTTTTATGACATCGACAACTGGTCCCTAATTGTATCGAATTTTAACTTAAATTCTTTTTAATTTTATTTTTAATTTTTTATTTTTATCATACTTTTATTTTATTTTTAGTATTTATTTAATTTTTTAGAGTACCATTTTTAATTTTAAGAAGCTTTATTTTTTATAACTTAAAGCTGCCAATTATAATTGTAAATATATATATATATATGAATTAAGATGAGGTGGTTAAGGGATTCATCCCTATTGGTACTCCGTAAGCTATACACCAGTTGCCAGAAATATACTCATTTCTTTCAAAATACTGCAATCAGAAAAAGTAAATACCGAAATATGAAATCTGTCCAAAGAGTCATATCAATTGACTTACTGTTATAAAGATATATTTTATTAATAATATTCTACACATCCTTTTTTTTAATGAGAAAAACTTTCCTATTATCTTATATAAATATATCACATGAGAATTAAACTTCAAGTCATTTCATTCAATAATTCACAAAAATAATAATTTACCATTTTTTTTTACAATTTTTTTTCATAACAATTTCTGATGGAAATTTAAAATATTTTTTGAATTACAATTTTTATATTATAACAATAATTCAAACAAGTTGTTATGTAGACATTATTTATTATTTTTAATTTTACTTGGAATTACATCATGTATTACTTAAATATTATTATAATAAATATGATCACAGATTTTTTTTTTAAAAATAACTACTTTATATTTAAATATTAAAACAAATGTTATATAATTTTAAGAGAAATATTTGATGATCAAGAAAGTTATATTTGATAATATTTACTGTTTGCAAAAAGCTATAATATATATATAAACGTATATTTTTATAAAAAATATGTTTTTCTATGTGAATAAATATATAACTTTTTTTCTGTATTTTTAAAGAATTTCATAAAATAACTTGATCTATGAGAAGTTAATTGTCATAAAAGATTTAAATGTCATGTATATATGGTTGTGTGTGTTTAACAAACCCCACTTTTATCTTTTCAAATAACTAATATTCACTTATATTCTGACTCCTCTATTTTCCATTAAATATTACAGAAATGAATATTTTATTCCCTATTTAAACTACTACACTGAGAGAGTGTAATATTTTATTCCGAGAGGAAAATGATTTTAAAATTGAATTTACATTTTTTATTCACTCAGCCATTAAAAGTATGCATGATGTTATTTTACAGAGGAAAAGAAACAAAAACCCAAGAAAGTAAAATATTTTCTTCTCTTTTTTAGAGTACACATTTTATTATAACGGTTGAGAAAATGTTCTTTAATACAATTTTTTGATTTAGGCGACTAAATACTTGAAATATTTAATATAGTAATTGCTTTTTATTGATGAAATTGATATAGTTTTATGTGTGCAGTTTAAATATTTATTTTTAAATTAAAATTGAAAAATGGATGATCTCGACACATTAGATATATTTAATTTTAAAAGGCATAAATGCGTTCACTGTATATATTACAGCCAATAGCAGAAAAAAATCTAAAAGTTGCCAGTCAAATATATAGAAAAATTAGCTGTTATAGATTTATTTAGTTTTTATAAATTTTCCGACATATAAACTGTAACACCGTGAAGATTCAGCGTTTAAATATGCAAATTTTGGGGAATATGCAACTGATCAAGTTATGCAGATGATCTGAAATAGAATAGGATAGAATCGATAGGGATAGATATGTAGGAAAAGCGTATGAATCAACAGTCACTACACACTATCGCCTATGAAATCAAAATTTCTAATCCAAGTTCTATGTTTCAGAAGATCGTTCAGTACCGTTACCATCGTATTGCTGCTGAAATGCACGTATCTCTGCCTACTGATCATAGAATATGGACTAGATGGTCAATGAATAAAATGTGAATCATTGCAGGTGCCCCTATACATATAACAGTACATCTGAAAGTAAGAGGTAGATGGCTCAATCAACCACTCTCGACAATCAGCGGAATGTGCCGGAGAATTTTGGATGCTCCAGTATCTGGAAGAACAGTTAAAAACGATTGCCTTTAAAATGACTTGCACTTTTTACGAAGACTGTCATTGACGACAGTCTACCAATGTGAAAGACTTCAATGAACTTCAATTCCAGCCACTTAGAGAATTGCATGTAGATGAGTGTATGTATAATGTAATGTTCAAACAGGAGCCTCGGTTTTGTTTCCATGATAGTCGATGGGTGGAACTCTAGAGCGTTCGGTAGAAAAAAACCCAGCATATCACTAATAATGAACGTCAACATGGCATAATAGTTTGGCATGCCATTAGATACGATAGGTAAGTAGTTGTATACATCAGAGGTTCATTGATGAGGTTTTGAAGCCGGTTGTGCCATCTACATTCAGCGATTGCACAATGTCACCTTCTAGCAGTACAGCGAGCGAGGCAGCACAAGACATTTTTCAGCTGCCAAGCCTTGCAACATATAAATTGTCTAGTTGTTTTTTTTGATTTGCCTTAACCTCCGCCGATCGAGCACATTTGAATGAGATTATCCATCGTTTGTCCCACCGTCAATCGAGGACCAGCTATGAAGGATGATTGAGATCATATGGGCTGCCGCACTCTAATTCATTCTGTATCCTGTGCGGGTGCTGCTTGCATTGCCGCGAAAGATGGTTCCATTTACTATTGATCAACCTGCATATTTCATCACTGAATAAAATTATAATTTTGTAAATAACAATACTTATTTATATCAGCAATCAGTGTCTGTGTATCAATTTTCATCACATTCCGTCGATTCATTTAAAGGGTTGCATCTCCCGTGTCGGGGAGGATATATATATATATATATATATACAGTCCAGTCACATTAATGGGACCACCACCTACTTTCGACGTCAACGTGAAATGACCAATCACAAATGCAGGTGTCAGCACATTGCAGCGGGAGTGTATATAACGAATTCCACTTAATACCACTTAAATATCACCACATTCCACACTCCACACCAGGTGGACACATTAATGTGACTGGACTGTGTATACATGTGTGTGTGTGTGATGAATGTAGAAAATATTTGAACTTTGAATTTTAAAATGGTTATTTATAAATTCTAATTAAAAATGCAATAAAAAATAAAAACGAAAGAAATTTCAAGATGTAAAAAATTAGTACACTGAATAAATGCAAATACATATATTGTCAATGTTTTAGAATCGTTTTAAAAAAATCGCTCCAATTGTTTTAGAGATTTTCCAGTAGTGAAATTGAAATTTTTGTCTCTATTGTAGTTTTACCTATTTTTGTCAATGTTATCTGGATCAATATAAAATTCAAAATTTGTGTTTGTGAAGCATGTAAAAGTTAGAAATGCAGGGAGAAAATGTTCGGGGACTTTTACAAAAGATACATCATTTAGAATCTTTTCATAAAAGATGTTAAAATATTAAATTTCATTTTTGATTGTAGATACATTGTTTTCTTAATGCGTAACACAATGGGCAAATGAGATATAGTATGCCCAAATTTTCGTCTGCATAGTGTCCCAGAATTAAGGTTAGAAGTGAAACCAAATCTTTAAGTGAATTTTGTTACAACGTGTTACCTGTCAATAGATATCAACCTCATAGAATATTTGTATGATGTTTTGCAGGTAACAAAGTAAGAATATGATCCACTTCTAGCAAACGTGATTAAAAAAAAATTTCTTCAAGAAGAATGGGAATTTTAGTTCAAACTCAGTTGCTAGTCCCAAACTGATCGAATACATGCTATGAGAATTGAAAATATGTTAAAAGTCAAAAATATTCAACTAAGTTTTTTAATTTTTTAATTTATTTGTAAGAAAATTTTAAATTATTTTAACGGTATAAATATTCTTTTTACACTGTTGGATTAATAGCTAATTTTATTGTTTTCATCATTAATATGTAAACGATATAATTGTCTTAAAAAAGAAAATAAAATATAAAAATATCATATATATATATATATATATATATATAAAATAATATTTTACTTCAAGAATTGAAATTTCAAGCACTTTTTAAATATATAGAGAGAGAGAGATATATATATTGATAATTTCTGCACTCACTGTATATGCATAACAAAGTTATAACTATTTGCTTATAGAAAATGAAGAAAATTGGCATGATAACATTTTTAAATTTTAATTAAATTTAATTAAGCAATTAAGAATTTATTAAGCAGGAATTATAACTTAATAGATATAAATTGCAAAATGCCTATAGCAAGGATAAATGTCTTTAAGATCAATTTCCGTAATTCTATTTTTTAAAACTTGTTTTCACATTAAAATTTGTTTTTCTGTACTTATAATATATTATTTCAGTTAAAATAAATTTATATGGATCAGATGACTTGAGCAGTATTAAGAAATTTCAAAAATTTAAAAATAACAAAAAATAAATCCCTGAGATATAAACAGCTTAGGTGAGATTCCATTTTGCGTGAATAAATAGAAATAGAAAACTCTCGATATATTTTATAAAAACATTTTTTACGTTAACGGAATAAATATATTTCTTGTAAAATTGAAATATGTTCATGTATGGAGGAATTTTTATCTTTTCATTTTTTATTTAATCAGTAAGTATGTAAATAGGTTGAACATTATTAATAATTTCTTTCCATAAAGATAGCGAAATAAATATTTTGCAATGTTCCTATATTCATAAAGTAAAGATAACTTTAAAGCATATTAGTAAAACTATCTTTTACATTTCTTGCAAGTCAAGAATTCCCACAAACGAATAATTCTTATTGCTTAAAATTCAAAACAGTATATAATATTATTTTTATAGAAAGCCAAAATCTTATAAATATTGCTTTTTACAAATGGATATTTTGGATTTATTTATTAAATTCAATTCTGCCCTGTTTTCATTATATTAGTGCAATATCAGCCAACAAGAATCTTTGAGATTTGTTTATTTCAGGTATATGATTGAAATTCATATTATAAAAATTTGCATATTTTAAGATTAATATCATTTTTCTACATTGTATATTACTATATTTTTCTAAATTTTATGTTTTTGTATTTTTCTATATTATTTATTTATATATTTATTTAATAAACAAAGCTAATAATAAATAAGCTAATAATAAAAGCTATTTTTCATATTTTAAGATTAATATTATTTTTCTACATTATATGTTCATATTTTTCGAAATTATGTGTTCTATACATTTCTCAATTATATATTTTGTATATTTATTAAATAATAAAAGTTATTCTAAATAAAGCAATTTATACTAACGTCGTGCTACAGTTTGCATCAAAATATAGTTCAACTATTCAAATAATAAATACAATTAAATTTCCATATGTCTCTATTTCACTATTTTTAGTATTAATAAATATATACATAAAATGATACATTGTTAACAATTGCTAGTCGATTTCATAAAGCTATGTATAAGTTTTGCACTTATTTTTACCTTAGAAAACATTTCACAAAAACAAATCTATTTGAATAATTAGTAATATTTTTATTTAAACAGTAATAAAGAAAAATTCAAATTATTTTAAAAGAAGTTCTTTATTATACTAAATATTATTAAACACCAATTAATATTCATTTTTTTTTTCGCATATGATTTTGGGAATTGAAAATGTTTTCCTACTCAAAAGATGTATTTAATTAAAACTAGGGTCGAAATGATTTATTTGCATTAAAGATTTCACAAGTAGAATGTGTATAATTGTAAATCAATGGTTGTACACCACAGCAACCCGGACACTTAAAGTACTTTTAATACGCTTTTATTAGTTTCACCTGTATGTTTGTTTGTAACTGACTCTTTGGGCTCGATTTTGCCCTACATTAAGCGATCAGATTTAATTTAAACGTTGTAGATTTATCAGGACAGACGACAATAAAATATTTTGATAAGTTTATTATCTCATCATGATTTGGATCTCCAGAATGAGTGATTTTATTCTAACTTATGAAGAGAAATTTAACCCGTAGAATGAAACTATTCAGTAAAGACATTCAAATTAATTAATTAAGTTTAATGAATGAATTAATATTTGAAGAAAACTGTATTAGCATCAAGTGTCATCCACCACAAGTTCAAAAAAATGTATTTTGAACTTGAGTGGATGAATAAAAGTATTTTATTAACGATTGAAAATTTGTTCAAGATATATATAGGGAGAGTGTGAGCTAATAGAAGGAATTGAAAAGATTTGATTTTCCCAAATCTAAGTTTCCTAATTCAAAACTGACGAAAAACTTTTCTTTCCTCTGCTCATTCAAAGGACTCGATGAAGCACTGGATGAACAATCTAATATTTAATCAGTTCTAATTCAGTGCACTAATTAATATTTTCCCTAACCCGATGTACTATATACAGCGAAAACTGAATATATAACGCGTTGTACAGTGATAACTTACGCAGCTAATATACAGGAACACTCAGTTTCGAATTCTTTGCAGTTAGTTATTCAATTCCTTCTATTAGATCACACTTTCCCTATATATATCTTGTTTCAAATTTCAATCGTTCATAAAATACTTTTATTCATCCACTCTAGTTCAAATACCTTTTTTTTTTAACTTGTAGTGGATGACACTTGATGTTAATATAGTTTTTACAAAGATTAATTCAATAATTAAATTTAACTAATTAATTTTTAGGTTTTTTTAGATTTAAGTTGCATATAAACTGAAAAAAAAATGAATAAAAATTATTTATAAAGGACTTTCTGCAATATAATGAAAAAAAGTAGGAATTGAATTTAAAATTATTTTTTTATAATACTTGTTTCTTTCAAGAGCAAGGAAACTCGATGGCTATTTCAAAAGCGTATATAAGAATCTCGTATAGCTGTTTGCCGATGGTTTCTCTTCATTGCAGTCGTTCATGACGAAAAAGGAAGAGCAATCATTTCTAACAGTCCTTTCAGAAAGTAGTGCCTTTTACACATGGGTGAGTTGCTCATGATACACATAAATGGACACGAAAAAAAAAAATAAATAAAAAAAAACTGAACTTCTGTAAACACTTTTAATAAAAGAAAACATTTTTGAATTAAAAAAATCATAATACGTCGTTAATAAAACAGGTCGAATTTCTAATTAGACTTTATAAAATGTTTAAAACATGTTTCGCGTTGTAACATATTTATTAATAAATTTGGTAATAATATGTTAATACATGTTTCGCTCTATAACATGTATGCTAATAGTTATAGTATTAATATATTATCCATATATATTTTATTAAACTAAAAGTATTTGTAATTATTTCAGATACATTAAAATAAATATTATCACATCTTTTAGGAAACATAATCTCCCCAAAAATAAGTAAATTTTTCACAAAAAATGCGCATTATATGTACAAATAATGATGCATAAAAATGTATGCAAATTAGCCGAGCTGTTGTTGTCCACTGAATAGAAATTTTACAATGATGACTTTTCCTTTTTTAATTTCTGGAAATGAGTTTTTAGTTTATTAATCTTTTTTTGGTTTTCATTAGAATTGTTGTTTACTAATGTCGAAGAAAATTAAAAATATGCTGCAAATGGCCACTTAAAACCTACCATTAAAGCAAAACAAAATATTAATTTAATTAATTCTGATAAAAATAAGTGAAGAATTCGTTATGAGTACAATTTAAACATAAGTGCTTTTTAATGAATAAAATTCAGAAAACCTAGATAAATGTAAACAAGATTTGTGCAATGAACATTAATATTAACACAAATAATAAGTACTTCCTTTTTATAACAAACATATTAAGAAAGACAAATGTCCTTTTATTTATCTTAATGAATTTATTTAACTAACAACAAGGAAAGTAATCAAATTAATAACTAAGCAATAATTTAAATTAACAAATGGTTTAAAATACGAATTTATGAAGATATTGATTAAACTGTAAATACAATTGCGTTTAATAATTACAATTATCGATTTCATAAACCAAATTACAAAAATTTAATGACTAAAATATGTCGCTAAATAATGACTGCCATTAATTTAACAACTCATAAATTGTTTTTATTATGATACCACTGAGAAAGAATGAAGAATACTTAAGAAATATTTCTTTTCATCCTTGAAAAAAAATTTTTTTTAATAATTCTAATAGTCAAAATTAAAAAAAGTCACTTATCATCATAATAAATATTTTATTGATGATACAATTAATATGAATGAATATTAAAATAATTTACTTTTTTTTTTTTCATCTAAAAGAAGTTTTAATTTTTATTTTAATAACAGAATGTTTGCTGTTGTTAATGTAATCTATTTCTATTTTAAAATAAATATAATTACATCACTGATGAAATATTTTCTTTCATTCTTCATTTTCATATTTTATTTATTTCTCATTTTTCATATAATTTTGTCCTTTTTAATCATTTTTTTGGTGTTTTCTCCAGGTATTCTATTACACATTCGAGCCAAGCTCTTTTATAAAACCACTTATTATAAGCCTACTATTAAATAAAACCATGAAAAGTAACGTTTTTTTTAAAAGAAGAATTCAATTAGTAATTTGTTATTTTTTTAAATAATCATTTTTAAAAATTTCTTTGAATATAATTTTATTGGTCAACAGAACCACCACAATTTGGAAAGAATATCCCAAGGAGCAAAAAATGGACGCCCCAGGTACGTTCATCCTCTTTGAACCCAACAAAAGAACTTTTCCGTTTACTGATTTATTGTGCTCCTGCCCCCTGTAAATATAGGAACTTTCTGTTTAACCAATTTAAATGCCCAAGGTACAAAGCGTCCATTGGATAACTCATTTGGTTTAGAGTCAAGTATGCTTGGCTCAGAATTTGATAAACTTTGACGAACCGAATGCAAATCTTCCAGTTGTCTTTGCTGGGGACTGACACGATAAATCTGTAATTCAGATTGTCCTCTCGCTGAGCTTGAAGTTGATGGGAAAAAGTGCAAATCTCTATCGCATACCCAATATCGGAAGTATTAAAGTACAACAGCGGCGGATCAATTTCTCTCTCATCGTATTCAAAACTGTAAAAAGGCATCTCAGCTCTAGGTCAATCATTATAACCACTAATCTCCGTTTAATTAGTTTAAATTCCCAGGTACGAAGCTGTCCGTTGAATACGCATTTAGATTTGGTCAAAGGTGCTTGTCTCAAAACTGGATAAACTGTGACCAACCGAATGCAAAGATTCCTGTTGTCTTTGTTGAGGATCCACATAAATCTGTATTCCAGATTGTCCTCTCGCTGAGTTTGAAGTTGAAGGGAAAAATGCTAATCCCTATCACATACCTATTGGGGTATTAATTTAAAACATCAGCGAATAAATTTCTGCCGCATGATACTCAAATTATAAAAAGACATCTCAGCTCTAAGCCGATCATTATAATCATTAACCTTTGTTTGACTAGTTTAAATGCCCTAGGTACGGAGCCGCCTGTTGGATAACACATTGGGTTTGGGGACAAGGGTGCTTATCTTAAAACTGGATAACTTTGACCAACCGAAGGCAAAGTTTCCAGTTGTCTTTCTGAGGACTCCAGATTGTCCTCTTACTGAACTTGAAGTTGAAGTGAAAAGTGCAAATCCCTATCACATATATACCTCTATTAGGGGTATGAATTTAAAACTGCGGCGAATCAATTTCTCCCGCATCATACTCAAAACTGTAAAAAACACGTCTCAGCTCTAGGCCCATCATTATAACCATTAACCTCCATTTGACTAGTTTAAATGTCCAAGATATTTAACCGCTGGTTGGGTAACGCATTTGGTTTTGGATCAAGTGAGCTAGGATCAAATTGAATAAACTTTGTCCAACCGAAGACAAAGTTACCAGTTGTCTTTGCTGCGGATTGACACTGTAAATCTGTAGCCCAGAATTTTCACTTGCTGAGCTTGAAGTTTACTTGAAAAGTGTGAATCCCTGTCACATATTCCATTGGGAGTATTAATTTAAACAGCCTTGGATCAGTTCTCCCGCATCATGCTTAAAGCTGTAAAAAGACGTTTCAGCTCTAGGCTCATCATTATAACCACTAATCCTTATCTTATAGATCCAGATAATTATTTAAATATCAAGTATTAAAAACTCTTAAAAAAGACGTTTCACTTCTAGGCTCATCATTATAACCACTAATCCTTATCTTATATATCAATACAACTATTTAATCAAAAAACTTGCAAAAAAACTTTTCAATTCAAATATGTAAGTTGATGTTTAAAATATTTAAATTAATAATATAAATAAAATTACATGGCATTAATTTCTACTTTGGAGCGCATTTCGAATACACTCAAAAGAATATATTTAAAAATGGCTGAAACAATTTTATAACTTTTTGTTCATCCTTTTAGAATCTTTGTAAAGATATCTCTGAAGTAAACAGACTTTTATAAATTATTAGCTTATCAATTGACTCAGCAAAATATTTAAAAAAATGTATAGTTATTTAGTCTTTGAAATTAACTGCTTCATAATTCACTAGAGGCGCTATTTCTAAAAAGTTTCACAGCGCAAATCTCATTTTTAGTAAGAACTTAAATATTAGCTAAAAATATCACTTATCGCAATATATTCCATTACTGTATATCATTTAACATTTAAATCACAATTTTTAATATATTTCGTTTTTATTTAGATGAAATATTTTCCTGTTCTATGGAGATGCAATATCTGTTTTTTACTGATAAATAAAAGCAATATTTACGGATAAATATTAGAAATACATTCATTACAAAATATCTTTCAATTCATTTCCATAATGCACATAAAAGGATCGACGTTAAGCAGGCTAAACTAAAAAAAAAAATATATGGAAATGCAAATTTCAAGAAAAGTTAAGTGAGATATTTTGTTATTCTTATTCAGAAAGTCAAATAAATTCATAAATGTACTATTTATTTTTAATTTTAACAGCTTTATAAACTCTAAAAATATTTTAAATATTATTGTTCGTGACTTGAAACAAAATATCAAAATTAAAAAAAAAAAAAAATGTGTACCTACATAGATCCATTTTTATCTATTTGCAAATATTATAAATAACTAATTAGAAATTAATTTAAACTGGTTCTTCTATTCATTTGAAAGTTTATTTGCATTGATAATTCGGATGCGTTTATTTTATTTTAAGCAAATAAAACATTACGGTTAAACTTTCTAATAATTTTGTAATATAAGTTATCATTTTACTTTAATTAGTTATTTTTAAAACATTGAAACATTTACATGAGTGAAAAAGTAATGATTCAAAGAATTATTCGACTTTCTGTTGTTATGTGATAAAACACTAAACACAAATTATTACGGCGACTGAATTCAAAAGTTTTTCATCATGAAATGACAAAATTAATATTTTTAAAAGTAATAAATATGTTAACAAAATGAAAGATGCTTATTGAATTGATTCAAATATTTTTCACAATAATGTCAAAATCACTGATAACGTCATTCTCAATGAAATCTATTATCCAACTTTAAATTGCAAGCAACATAAAACTATTCTATCAAATTCAAATTACATTATTCTGTTAATATATACAATGCTATCTGCTGATACAAATATGAAAAAAAAATTTTTTGGTCATGTATTTCATTTTCTAGCTTGTTCACTTTCTCCATAGAAATTTATTTCGCTCCCTTTTATTTTAGGTTTTGATGATTTCCTATTATATTTGGATATCTACAGTTTCAAGTATAGAAATTGGGCTTCTTCTGGAGCAAAAAACTTCATCAACAGTCATTTAACATTCTTAATACATTGTAGAACTGGATTAACTAAGGATATTCTTCTCGAAAGAAATAAAGATTTTATAATTGTAAGGATAACTCAAGCATATAAAACATAAATTTTAGCACAGAAATGTGTGGTAGTAGAATTACAATAATGCTCTTAAGGATGTAGCTTGAAAATATTATTTGGCGCATTCCACTAATTCAGAGCTAATTTTAGGTAAAAATAACATATTCCTTCATTTACGTGTCAGTCGAAGGTAAAACTGAAAATTCCCGAACAAGCAATCAAAAAATTTCTGAAAGAAATTCATATTCACTAATGTCTTCTTGATTTTGAAACTAGATGATGAAATGTATCACTATAGTCGAAATCGAATCCTTGTTCAATTGAATGTTAACTTGCCCATGCTAGGCCAACAGTCAGGGGGGTTAGTTGGCTCGACTAGCCGGTTCCTTCCCCAACCCCAAAAAGCGAAGCGCATGCACGAGTTCAAATTTAGTGAATTCTGTTGTAGCGTAAGTGAATTCGACCATAGTGCAAGCATGTTGCCAAATACCCATTTTAAGGCCAAATTGGCTGTCGCCAAACGGCGATAATTAATTCAAATTGATCTATTATATATGGATTTTTTTTTTTCTTCTTTTTTTTTTTTTTTTTTTTTGTGATGGCACCTGTTTGACCGTTTTTGACGACCTGTCCTGCCACAAAGTCATTTTTTTATGTCATTCACATATCAATTCTTATTTGGTCTTTCTGCAGGAAGTGCTATTTTGTGTAAAATGTTTCATTGTTACAAGCGAATTTTTTATTGTTACATTGGGAAATTTTCAGTTAACAATATTAAATAAATTTTTAATTATTTTATCGAATATTATATATTGAGATTTATTTCTAGTATTCATATTTTATAATAATCTCACATCAAAGATTATTTATTTAGAATTCTTGTTATAATTCTTTTTGATTTCAAACTGCGAAAACTTATCATGGATTATTTGTGTATTTAATTACCAGAATGTATCCTGCTCTTATTAATTTTGTCATTTCGTGGATCACGAACGTTGTATTATATCACGAAATACTTTTAAATTCTACATTGAAGTACAGTGAATTTTTAAATATATTTATAGTTCTAAACGTATTTGAAATTTCTTATAAACTTTTTCATCCTTTTTTAGAGAACAATGACAAAAAAAAAACTTACTTAAAATGAAACACTTTATTGGATTTTTATAAAAATAAAATATTTAAAACTGATGAAAGTGTATTATATGATTGTGCAAGATGTACGGAATGTTCCTATAAAAACATGCAAAGCAGCTGCAGCAAAGATTTACTATTACAACAAATTATTTTATTCCTGCAAAAAGCAAATGTCCGTATGTTGTCTGAAACCGTTCCTAGTAATTTGCATGAAAATGCAGAATATAGGATGAGTTACGAATTCAGACGAAAAAAGTTCTGGAAGCCTGACGCCTTTTGTGTGTCAGTGTGTGTGTGAGCGTGTGTTGTGTGTAAATGAGAAAAGAAGAAGATTTAATTTTTCTTGGCTACACAGTTTTAATTGGATTGTCTATTCGTAGATTGAAAATATGGTGTGTTGAAATATTGCTTTCTATTTTTTTTTAACTGAAGTAAAAAATTGGCCCACGAATTGCTGGATATTTTGTTGTAAAGGGAACGGTTTTTCTAAGCACCTGGAAACAGAGCATCACATTAATCCTCTCTCTACTTTTGAAAATCTTGATGTGATAAAAAATAAAATAAATAAATAAATCACTCAAATTATTAATGTAGCTGGCAATTCTAGAGCTATCGAAAATAGAACGAAACTTTTTCCTTTATAAGTGAAAATTATTATTTGTGATCGTCAAGATAATGCTTTAAGAGCACATAAAAACTTTGGAAAATTTTCAATAGAACATGTACCGACTATGAATGAAGCATGATAATTTAATAAATCATTTTCACCACTCTGCCAAAAATTATAATTGGAGTATTCAATGAAATATATTAATTTTATGGCAGATAGTTCAGACATAAATTCATCGAAATGATTTTACTTGTTAGCTGATAAAACCTGTGAAATATCAATAATTGTACAGCTTTCTTAATGTATTTGTTAGATAAATGATAAAGAACAATTTTTACAGATCGTACTTGTTTCAAATATGACAACACGAAAAATTTGGCAAATACAATAGCTGAATGTCTTAAAAAATTACGTAACAGATTAATAAATTTTATGTGAATAAGTTTACGATGGTGCAGCTTACATAAGTTTAAAATTTAATGAGACAAGCAATAATTTCAAAATTATATCCTCAAGCCCTCTACATGCATTACTCATCTCAAAGTTTGAATTTGGCTATAAACTGATATAAAAGTGAAAAATATGAAAAATTATTCAGCATAATTGAAAAAATGTATAATTTTTTTTTACATTACGAAAATACAAAGCTTATTGATAGCAAAAATTGAATATTACCAGGAAGAAAACAAGAAAAGCTAAGAAAGAACATAACTGTGTCCTACAAATGAATAGAAAGACACGAGTCAGTGACTATAATGTTAGAACTCTTCAGTTCCATAGTTCCCAGCCTGGGGAAATAGTGTCTAAAACAACGGAGATGCGTCGTCTACTACTGAAATGTCATTACATGACATGAACGAAACAATTTTTAGTATCATTGCATGTATTAGATAATTTGTTAGCGCATACCTTTCCTCTGTACAAATTGTTACAAAAATCTGATAAAGAACTTTTCTTACATTAAATTTCATCGATGATGACGTTTTTATCAAATTAGTTGTATTCTCAAAAATTGAGAAATTCAGTTTTAAAACTTTTAATGCTGTTAGTGATTTAACCAAAAAAAAATTCAATTTTGAAATTAAAAACCTCTCAACAAATACCAACTAAAAATGTTTTCCGAAGAACGATTTGTGTACCATTTTCAGATCAATTTTCAGCCAAATGAAAATTATATTTTTAAACACAAAACGGTATAATAAACTCTGATGCATATTTTTCCAAATAACAAAAAATTAATAGAAAGTTACATGACTGTATAGATTTTTGTAAACGTTATAATATTTCAACTAGCACCTCCATTTTAGAAAGAGAATTCAAATTTGTGGTTTTATAAAATTTCCAAAACTACATTGTGAAGAACGCAGTTGAAACATTAAGCAAAATCAACAATATGATAAAGTCTTTATTTATGAGAAACCTAATAAGGCAAGAATGTCTAAATAGTTTAGCTTTGTTAAATATTCATCAAAATATTGAAATTGACAAAAATGATGTAACCGATGTTCTGACAAAGGAGATAAGAAGATTGAATTTTATGCAATTATGTTTAGAAATTACATTACATTTTTTGTGCAATACTTTTTAGTTTTAATGTCCTCTTTTTATGTATTTGAGCCAAATTTTGTACAATATCAAAATTATTAACAAATAATAATTGCAATTGAGAATTCGACTTTAGATACATTTCCAATTACTTATAGTTTAGTAAGACATATTGAGATTTCTAACAGCTAGAGTTTATTTCATTAAGCCCTTCCAAGAAAAATTCATGGATGAGCGCTTGGCGGCCACAATAACTTAATCATTGCTGAGATGCACCCAGAATTTCCATGATTATGAAAAAATGTTCAAATATGTATATTTATTCGTGATTTTAACATTTAATGAAGCAAAAAGGAACTATCGTTTTGGCTTTGACATGTCACGGTCCTATAATTAACGTATTTCAAGTTGTATTCAAATTTAATTTTAGTTTTAGATATTAATTTATAAATAGATTATAACATGAAATATTAATTTATCAATTATTATATTAATATCGATAAATGGAATTTTGATACAGTACTTCTTAAAAAATACCATTGAAATGTTTAAAAACTTATTAAATTTAAAATAAAATATAATCATTTTTCAAATGCTTCCACTAATCACTTATTTCTACTTGTAATTTTAAAAGTATTTTAACGAGTAAATTAAGTAATCAAATTTCTTAACGGAGAAAAATTATTTTTTTTTAAATTTCTTCATTGCTTTAATATTTTATCATATTTGCTAGAAATATTGAATTTTCGTAGTTATTTTTAATCGAATACTGTAATAATTTTGAAATTATTGCAATAAGAATTAGGAAGTTACAATTTTAAAATACAAACTGACCAATTTATATACTTATTTAGAAATCGCTTTTAAATTGAAAGGTAAAATTATAGATAATTTGTTACAAAATATTGTTACCTTAAAAATACTATCAGGGTAAATAACAAACAAAAGTATTATAAAACGAATTTTTTCACACAAGCCAACATTTCATGGAAGCATTAAAAAAAATTAACAAGAATTAATTTTTAACTGGTTAAATAATTTCTACTGTTTATTTTTCTAATCATTTGAAGATTTTACTTGCTATAAATCTTTTTTTTTTTTTAATATCCTTATAGTTTTAATAGCATAAATCGCAAGATAGAACGAAACTAAGTACAAATAATAAAGAAGGAAGTCTGTCTAAAACAATCTACCAAGAAAAAAAAAAATCTACTCATCTATCCATAGTCTAAATTTCAGAAATTAAAAATGAAAGGAATATTTTTAAAAACTTTAAAAGAAGTGAATAAGATAATGATATTTTAATAACTATTAGATGGCTAAATGTTTAAAGGATGCATTTTATCTAAAAAGTTCACTCAGAATTTAAATTATATCTGTAAGAATAATATTTAAAGATATTACATATGGAAAAAATTTTTCATCTGTTAGTGTCTTAAATTAACTAGATAATAAAACATAAGTAATTATCAACAAAATGAGATTCATAGAAAGGTGAAGACGTCATGAATCTTAAAATGCATTATCTTAAATTTTTTAATTTCTTTATCACGTTAAAGCGCGAGTTCTAAAGATTAGTCTAAAAAAATCACATCATGTTTTCTTGTTCATTTCGGTGTATAAAATTATATTTTTTATACTTATTAACTTGCTCCTTTTTCTGATTAAAAACAATTTAAAAGTCTCAAGATTAAATGTATCATTATTTTAATTCCATTTTTTAGGAAGGAAGCATAAAATTATTGACTAATAAATTAAAATAGATACATTAGTTCCATTTTTTTTTTAATTACAAACGTATGAGGTATTTGAAATTTAATTTCGTATTGTTGGAAGCTAATTAAAATTTTCAAAAAAAAATGCTTTTTAGATTGAAACTTTTCTCCGTGAATTGGGACTCTCATTTCTAAAGAAAAATATATTTATGGACAGAAAAATGATATAAAGCTTTTTCGTTTATTTTTCGATATGTACAACAATGCTTTGCAATTTAAGTACATTCAATAGATTATTTAAAAATAACGATTTAGTAAAGTGCGTGGCTTATATATATAGTGAGACACAAATTTTTAAAAACCATTTGTCTAAAAACTTTTTATTCATTTTTAATTATAAAGATTTAATAAAAACCCACACAATAAAGTAATTTAATTCAAACACACAAAAATAAATTATTCAAAACTTTAAAAATTCTGTATTATACTTTTAAATTCCTTTTTTAAAAAAAAAAAAGCTGATTTCCTTACTCAAAAACAATTTGAAACATTTGATGATATACGCTTAAATAAACACAATTCGTATGCTAAAATGTAAAGCCTGAATATTGCGCGAATTCAACACAAAAACCGATGTTTATTTTAAATACCCGGAGAATACGAAAAAATCCATATTTCAACTCATTCAAAATGCTAAATCCCAATTTTTTTATATATAATCACATTTCATAAAAGAGCATATACATAAAAATTTGAAGAAAGAAATATGTCATACATATATGAAAAATGAAAAAAAATGTGTTGTGTTAAAGTAAATCAAACTTTAGTATTTACCGCTAAACGGAAACAGGCCCTTTATTTTTTATACTTAGCATGAATATGTGCGCTAAATATGAAAATTAACAGGTTAAGGAATAATTAAAAAAAAAGGACGACTCACCTGTTAACACGATTTGAAAAATACGTAGAAAACTTAGTACGCCGAAAAATACGTAGTTCTAAATAAATTATTCAAAATTTTAAAATTATCGTATTATACTTTTAAATACATTTTTAAAAAATATGCTGAAAGTAACGCGCTTTTTTTTTCCTTAGTCAAAAACAATTTGAATCATTTTTTTAAAATATGCTGAACCTAATACGATTTTTTCTTTAAAAACAATTTGAAACATTTTATACGCTTAAATAAACACAATTCGTATGTTAAAATGTAAAGATTGAATATTGCGTGAATTCAACAAAAAAACCGATGTTTATTTTAAATACCCAGAGAATACGAAAAAAAATAATAATACATAAATCCATATCTCATTCAAAATTTAAATCCCAATTTTTAATATACAATCACATTTCATAAATGAGCGTATACATAAAAATTTGCAGCGAAAAATTTGTCATATATTAGTATATAAAATTAAAAAAAAAAAGTTTTGTGTTAAAGTAAATCTAGTTTTATATATTTTTTAAATACTTTAATAGTTATTATTTACCGATAAATGGATACAGGCCTTTATTTTTATACTTAGCATCATGCACTTAGCACGCACTAAATATGAAATATAATAGTTATGAAATAAAGAGAAAAATTATACAAACAGTCAATTCAACTGTTAACAAAATTTGAAAAAAATACATAGAAAACTTAGTACGCACAAAAATATGCCGAATATGCTGAACTTAATACAATTTTTTTCTTAAAAGCAATTTAAAACATTTTATATGATATACGCTTAAATAAACGCAATTCATATGTTAAAATCTAAAGCCTGAATATTGTGTGAATTCAACAAATAATTTGGATGCTTATTTTAATCTATTCAAAGTATAATCACGTTTAATAAATAAGCGTACACATAAAAATTTAATGAATTGAATGTCATAAAAATAAAAAATAAAATTTAATGTATAAAATTAAGAAAATGTTTTTGTTAAAATAAATCAAGCTTTATATTTTTTAATACTTCAAACATTAGTATTTGATAAATGGATACAGGCCCCCTTATTTTTTATACTTATTATGCATATACGCGCTACATATGAAAAATAAAAGTTTATGGGAATAATTATTGTAAAAAAAAAAAGACAACTGACCTGTTAACACGATTTGAAAAAAATACGTATAAAACTTAGTACGCACAAAAAATATACCGAATATGCTGAACCTAATACGATTTGAAATTTTATATGATATACGCTTAAACAAACACGTTTCGTATATTAAAATCTAAAGTCCCTGAGTATTGTGCTAATTCAACAAATAAGCCGATGCTAATTTTCAATACCCAGAGAATACGATGGAAAAAAACATATTTTAACCCATTCAAAATGTAATATTTAATAAATAATCATACACATAATACTTTGAAGCCAGAAATATGGTATATATAAAATGTGTTGTGTTATAATAAATCACATTTATATTTTTTTGATACTTCAAAGGCGATAAATGGATACAGGCCCTTTACTTTTTTATATTTAACATGCATATGCGCACTACATATGAAAAAGAAAAGTTTAATGGAATAATTATTAAAAATAAAGACAACTCACCTGTTAACACGATCCACAATCCCGCCAAAGCATATCTATAGAACACCATCTTCATTATAACTTTAAAACTCCCGCGTTGAGGCAGAACAGCCAAGAAAAAAAAAACCGTTCTCGAACCGTTCCACAAAAGTTTAACCAATGCAGTCCGCTTTCAAGTATGGCACCGCAGTCATTTTGTCACATCTATCAATGGCACTGTCCCGAAAAAAAATAATAATAAAAATTGTCTGTGGGAAATAAAAAAAAAAAAAAAAAAAAAGGAACTGTCGGTATATCTTTTGGAGATATCGCGTTACAGGAACGAGAGTGGGGGTGTCTTCGAACACGTTGTTCGTCGGTGGGTCTTTGGAAGAGGCACTGCTATCGTCTGCTCTGGCTGACGGACTACTGTGTTCTGGGCCGTTATTTCTGAGCGGTAGGGGCGCACGGTAATAACGCCGCCCCTGTGAAGTCTTTACTTCCGAGTCTTTGGGAAGTGGGAAAACGATGCTTGGGTGGAAGCAGGGGCTTTTTTTCCATTTTTATTTTGTTTGAATATTTATACCCCCTCATGCCCATTTAAATGGGCAACCTGCTTTATGGGGAGTGATAATAAGTTCGATCTTTTAACAGCAAAAGAAAAAAATATTTCATGATTTTTGAAGTGAACATTTGAAATCAAGATGAAGCGATTTAAGTTTTTAATAAGACATATTTAAAAATGAAAAGAGTATTATCTAGTTGGATTAAAATTTTTATCAATATTGTTAATCAGTTTTGGAAGTTTAGAGTTATCAGAAAGTTTAATATTTATTTTTAATTTTGTTCGCACTGATTATAAATAACTATATTAATATATTGTTTGCCGTCGTAATGTTTTATTCAATTTTAGAATGAACAAAACTAAAACGGTTTTTCAAAATATAGTAAAGGCTTATAAAACGATTTACTGCTTTTATAAATACTGAATTTTAGTAAGTAATTTAATCATTATGCAATACAAGAGTTTAAATGCAAAAAAAGTTCTCTAATAATTGAAGCAATTGCACTAATTAAAAAAAGGTAACAAGTTCTTATGCATTGATGTAAAATAATTTGCGTACCCTTTTTATTACAATTGCACTAATAATTACAGCAAATGAAGTTTCTTCTTATAATGACACTATTTTTTAAAACTTATACTTTGAATACATGGGTTTTTCAAGCAATGAAATTCGTGAAAAATTTTAAAGTAATATATTTTTCTGTGTTTGCGATGTCTATGGTCTTTCCATATTATTGAATACTTTGAATATTGTACATACATTTACTGTATATTTTCAAGACAAACTTTGCAGTTCTTTTAACTATTTTATTCAAATGTTTTTTTTTTCAGTAACAATATTTTCATTTTATAGGAAATTATTATTGTAATAATTATTATTTTATTGCAGCTTGTGGTATGCCACTTATTGAAAATATTAATTGATAATTGTCAATTTAGCAATATTATTGACAACTGACTACTTATAATACATATTGACATATGGCAGCTGACAATTATACACTTTTTTGAACCAGTTTTCTCTCTCTTTTCCACTTGTTTTTATATATATTTTCTTATAATAAAATTGAAAAAAATTTTATGCAAAATTTAATGATATGATATGTAACTGGAGATCAGAGCGAAAAATAAATAAAAATGACGATCTGAAAAATGTCGAGATTGGGAAAATTCTATCCATTTTCAAATAAATTAAACAAAAGCTTTCAAAGGAAAAAAAATAAAGTAAAGGAATATTTTGCACGAAAACCCTTAGCATAGGGGTGGCCAACGCAAACGATCTTGGGGCAACTTTTTAAATGCATCATAACACCGTGAGCCGCATATAAAATTATATATCCCCAAATTAGATCTAAACTCATTATAGACATTTTTGGAGTGAAAAATTTAAGCATAATGAGTTATTATTTTTGTGTTTACTATTATTTTTACATGTAAACATAGATAATATAGTAATAATGATACGAAACGCATATTGTAACGAAATATACTTAAAATGATATATAAATATAAACGAAATAAAAAAATGAAATAATTAAAAAATATTTATTTTACTAGTGCGGTATTTGTTTCTCCACTCTTTCACTTTTTTGCAAATCGATCTCAACTTGGGTATTTGCACATCGTAATGGGTATTGTAGGTTGTCGTCGGTTATATTTAAACGTGTTTTGTGTTCGGTTAATTTCATTTTCGAAAAAAAAAACGATTCGCAGATGTAACTAGAACCAAAAGAGTTAACAACGTGCAACAATCAACTATGCGTATCTAGGGATGGTCACTGGGTCACTGAGGTCACTTAAAGTGAAATATAGAACCTGTTATATTAGGTGTTTCGAGATGCGCGCGTATCATGAATTCGCAGACTATAATTTAATTATTCTGCCAACTTATAACTATAAACTCATAAATAAAATAGGCAGTATCCGTCATATATTCACAAGAATATTATTTTAAAATTAATTTTTTTCTCCTAATTTCGACAGTTAATTTTTGAATATATGGATGCACACAGAATGCATATTTTTAATACATTGGTTTTCACTACTGCGGCCATTATAAAACAAATATAGTTTATTTTGTAAAAGTGTGATAAATCTTACGGATCGGAAAAATATTCAAGGCAGGCAGCGGGTTGGCCACCCCTGATCTAGGGACTTTTATCTCTTTATTTGTCCCAATTGTGTTCTAGTGTATCAATGTTTAACGAGTTGAAAATTCCAGCAATTTTTTAAATTATTCTATATTGATTTGTGGAATTATAATTATCAGGTAATGTTTCATAATTTTCTAGCGATAAACGTTTTACAACAATATAAAAATATACGATTCATAATTTTAAAAGCTTCTACTTTTTTTAAAAATATATATATATTTTTTCTTTTTTAAGTGAGTTTATTCTTTAAACTTATAATCGGCAGATTTTTAAGGAAAATGTTAAGACAGTTAATTTTTTAATATAGGGATGCAAACACAATGTATTTTTAATACATTGGTTTTCCATACGTTGGCCATTTTAAAATAAATATATTTTGTGAAAGTGTGATAAATCTCATGGGCCGGGAAAATATTCAAGGCGGGCCGCGGGTTGCATCATATAATAACACTCATTAAAAAAGCATTAATACTTATTCGTTAAGAAAATTCATTAATTATTTCACGTTAATACGTAGTGGAAAATCTAAGTTAAGCTTACTTTTTTTGTCTCCTTTTATCTATATGACCAATTACAATGGTACTAGCATTCATTGAACAGGTTTCCAATTTCAAATTAAGACAGAAAGAATACAAAATGCTCTTTTTCAACTTGAGGCAATATTTTATTTTCTCCAAAATATACTTGGAGCATTAATAACGAAGAGTTAAAAAACTAAAACTTGATAAGTGATTAACTAGTTTTCACTTGTGACAGCTAAACTCCATTACGCTTTCAGGATAAGCACCCACTTCATTTCTGTCGGGAGGTTTTGAAACTAAACATGCTTTTTCCCCTTTCTTTTTTCCTTTTTTTTTTCCCCTGCAGAGGGAAAAAAAGAAGAAAGAAGTGTAAAATAAATTGAAATGTGACAGAACTTTTTTTTATTTTTGACTTAAGAAAATCGGTCTCTCACTACACAATTAATTTTATAATAACTGTCAAGTAAAAAATTATAGACATATGAGCAAGTCATTTTTAAAAAATATTTTTTTTTTATTTAATATTTAAGTAATTTTTACCAATGTCAGCATATGAACTGTTATTTGAATCGTACTTATCAAATTTTTACCAACATGTGTTCCGATTAAAGTTATTAAACCAAGATGGGTTGCTTTATTTGAACTGATTAAAAGGCACAAAAAATTATTGGACGATTCTAATTGAAGTTTTTATTATACTATTTTTTTCGTAAAGCAATTACTTAAATAATATTTTTTTATTATTTTTTAGTACCTTTATAAATTTCTGAGAAAATAAGTTATTTTTAGACTTATTTCCATTTCTTGTGAATTAAGCAAATAAAAGTCAATTACCTAATTTAAATAGAAGTTGCCTGTCCAAATATAAACTTTTCTACATACTAATTTGAATTAAACAGACAATAATGTATAACGTCATCATGTTTCAATTTTTTTTTTTTTTTTTAGAGTTTCATTTATTTTTTAAACAAAGATTTAAAAAAAAAATTTTAAAGTTGATTTAATTAGCTTTTTAATGAATGGGAATTATTTTTAAATAATATATAATATTTATTTATATGCTCTTTCTAGAATTTTACAAAACATAAATTTTTCAAATTTTATTTTATTTTATATTAAGAATTAAAATTAGTTATTTTTTCCATTGCTGTGATACTATAAAATAAAAAAAGTTATTAAATTATTTGGCAATGTCAAGCGCAGTTTATGAATTATTGTATTCACTTTATTACTTACTATATTCATATTGAGATTGCGCTCCATAATATATGTGACAGCATATCTAAAACATTAATAACGCCTCTTCATTTAATAACATGGTTTCATACAGAAACTATTTCCCTAATTGTCTTTCTACAGAATTCCAAACATTATTGCGACTTTTCCATAGAAATAAGGTTAATTCAGAAAAGTAGTGAATTGTTTTTATTTTTTAAATTCAGCAATTGTTTATAATAAAGGAAAACTGGTGCATTAGATGATAAGTACAGGAAAACTCAGATATGTGGTCCATTGCGACGTGTGCATGAGGGTTCTGCTCCAAATCTATTAGTGGCTCCCATTGCAGTCACTACTTCCAGAAACAAGGATAGATCAGGATAGGGATTGTACATAAACTAAACTTGAAAGTCAAGTTTTTTTTTTTCTTCAAGGGTTAGATTTTCTCTCTTACAATTAGAAAATGCCAGACATTTATACTAAAATGTCTACGCGAAAGGCAATAAACTTTCTTCAGCCTTCGACGGTTGTTGTGTAATATATATAAATTCGTGTACTTGTAAAATACAACACAATATTTTTTTATATATTTTGCTTAAATACTGTTCAAGAAATAAGGAGTATTTGTGTGAAATAATGCAATAATGAATGTTAAAAATTTTCAAGAACTAATGATAAAAGTAAAGACTGATACAGCAAATGCTGTATAGGTGGATCTGGCATCAAGTAAATCAATTTATTAAATAACAATTTTTTTTATAATTTATTGTTAAATGACAGTAAACATTGGAATTTGAATAAAGCAAAGAAAAAGTATTTTATTTTTCATAGACTGTTTCATGTATAGTGGATGGTTTCATGTACATTTTATTTTTACATGTATATCTTCATTTTTAAGAAAAAAATCTATTTTGAATACATAAAGAACTTTATAAATATTTTTAATTAAAGAATGAACATTTGAGAAGTGCATTTATATTTCTAATTAAGTTATAACCTTAAATAAAATGTACTATATTTATAGTACCCACATACAATATTTTTTTGTAAGTCTGTAAGAAGTGGACAATATATTTTCATGTTTTAGCCAATAGTTCTTGATCAACGCTCAGATTTCAAACCCGGAAGAATTATTCTTTACTCAATGCAGCAGTGTAATTATAAAAGGTAGAACTTCTGTAACAGTAATAGTTTTTCACATAGTCTACTATTTTTCTGTTCAAATAAAAAAATAATAATCAATTTGTTATTATTATGACAGAAATAAAATCGAATACTTGATAATTTCGTAAAAAAGGATATGTTATGAAACTATTTTAATAAGCAATAAATAAAAAAAAATACAATGCGCTGCGTAGTGTCCCACTGTATTGTTAAAACTGTCTTGAGCGTCGATGAAAGTTACTGAGAACGCTCAACTCTCATTTCAATTCTGAACTTCTTATACGACTTCGACTTAAACGTTTACAACAAATGTCGCAGCTGCAGCTCAACACACTATCAAGTATCGCGTGGTATCTTTCACAGAAGAGATAGCGAGTCGTTTGTTTATCACTGCAGTAGCACTTCCTTACAACAAGACGCTGGCAAGATTGAAAAGCTGTTGATAAGGAAATGCATGTCTTCTATCGTTACCAAACAAAATCCTTGGGTATATTTCAAGTGGCACAGTTTTATATAAAGCAGGATAGCACAAACTGTGATTCCTCTCATCATATGTCTTTAGAGTAAAATTGGCAATATATTCTCTTTTTTGTCAGTTAGATAATGGATTATTTTTAACGATTCGTAAATTTAGATATAAAATTAAAAATGGAACATGGTACGAAACTTGATTATTAGAAAAAAAAATAAATATTAGAATAATTCATTTATTAATTTCTAATTTATTGCAAATTAAGATATTAGGAATTTAATAAATTACTCATTAATCTAGTGAAATATCCGTATCTACGTTATTATTATTATTTTTTACTGGCATTATAGCCTTGTGCAGGCTTCAACCTCCAACACAACAGCTCTCCATCTGTTTCGTTCTAACGCCAATCTCGTCCAATTAATATTTTTCTGTTGTCTAAGATCCATTTCGACATCAATCCACCTTTCCCTTGAACTTTCTCTCTTGATATTGTTGAACAATTTACATAACATAATCCTTTTAATGATGCTATTATTATTTTCCATTTTTTTATTTTTAAAAACACCCAAATAGAATTTAGTTGGCAATCAAAGACATTTGCCGTTAGGAAATGCTTGTTTCAAGAATTTATTATGTATTTCAAAGGACTGCCTAAAACATATTCCATTTTAAAACTATACATAACGAAACAGGGGTTATCACTAGACAATGCATTAAACTGTGAATAATAGGAATTAGCTAATTAGCGATTACCATATTTGTGAGCAAATATTTTCAGACGTCGAGAACTGAAATTTCGCAATTGGTTTGCAAAACAAAAACCATTTCAAAACCGTTTTCGCAATTCGTTTCATCAAATATTAAATCAAACAATAAAGCACACTAAATTAATGTAGTGTTAAGCAAAAAGTTTATAGTTATTTTTATTATATTAATTTTTCATTAATTAAATATAAATATGACAAGCATTGCTTGAAAAGTAACAGTAAGTATATTCGATCCACGTGCAAGAAATCTGTGTACCTTTGTTATAAATAAAAATTAAACACATTGGTCTGTAAAGGAGTAACAGCTGTTCCTAAGGTCATATTTCTTTTAAATAATTATCTATAGCACTGAAACGTTAAATTCAAGTTGCAATAATCAAATTGCAATTATTTTTAGTTGGATAGTTTTTTAGTTAGCAACTTTCCTAACAAAATCAATATATATCATGATATATTTATTCTACAATAATATATTTTGTAGCAATGCCAATGTATTTTTTATTTAGCTTAATTTAATACCGTTTTATTTCGCGATGTTGCGACCGAGATTATATAACATAAAAGATAGATCATCAAATTAAAAAGAAAGAAAAAATATTTTCATCATTAAACGAAGTATTTAATAAAGTCGACGAAATACTACAACTAATATTTTCTTTTGGAATTTATCAAAATAACTATTTTATTATATATAAACCGTAGAAAAATAAAGTGAAATTCTAGGATGAAAATGGAATTTCGGATATTGTTTGAGCAGACGATCATTTCTTGCATCATTTTAAAATAACTTTATAAAACTAACTCAGTTAATAAAGAAAATTAAATTTTAAAAAGTAAAATAAATAGAATTCACTACAAAAGTAATGATAATGCCGTAATCTCATTTAATTACGAAATACATGCATTTAAACAAAATAATAATAATCATTCAAAGATCTTCATATATTTAAACATTTAAATGTTGAGAAGTAGATGAAAATTTGAAAATTATTGATTTATTTTGTTCTTGTTTACAAATTATAGTTTGCTAAATAAAACAATTAAGATGTATATATGAACTGAAAATAAGCTACATGACGAAGAAAAATATATTTAGCAATTAAAGAAAGAATATAAATATGTGATAACTATCTTGATTTTAATAAAGATGCCATAAATTTTAAATATTCTTATATGTCTAATTTTTAATTTTAAAAGTCCCTGCCACCTAAAAAAAAAAGAATATATGTTTAAAATTGAATTTATTTTGGGATTAAAAAAAAATTAAAATGCAACATTAATTTAAAAAAATTAAACTTAAATTAAATACAACATTAAATAAATTAAAATTTAAATATAACATTAATGTTGTACTAAAGAAAAAACTTTTATTTTGGTTCTAAAAAAATATTCTTTTTTTCAGAAAAAAATTCAGTTCAAGTTCAAGTTATTATTATTAATTAATTTAAGTTAATAATTATTAATTAAATCTATTGTTATTAATTCAAATTAAAACTATTTATTCAAAATAAAGCTATATTTGATATGAATACATGTGAAATGTTCAAACCAGGAGAGAAAACGAAGAAAGGATTTTATAATGTACATATAAAATTGTTAATCAATAAAATAATTTTATTATTCTTCATTTATAAGCGTTATAAAATCTTTAAGATCTTACGTATGAAATTTTATTTTTTAATTTACTGTATATAAAAAGGCCAACAATTGGAATTATTTTTATAAGTTAATAATAATTTTTCCATGAATTAAACTGAGTTCAAATCAATCTCGAATGCAAAATTTTTCCAGAAATAACTGAAGGATAAATTTACCATAAACTCATGTGATACGTTCAAACAACAAAAAAGAAGAAAAAAAGGAAAAAACAGTCCACGATTCACCGGTGACGTCGTTATTCTTTCGAGATCAAAGAGAAAAAAGACCTCAAAAGTAATGACCTTTGGTCAGCAAGCATTTCTGGTCAAAGGAAGAACAGGGATCCAAAGAACTTGTTTAAAGTATAAAGAACAGTTCAAGAGAGACACAAAGACAGAGAAAATACGAAAAAAAGTAAAACTCTTGATAAGAAAGTGAAAAGAACTTGTTTGACCGTTAAAAGACATGGACAAGACGTCGACAGTTAAAGTTAGAATAAATTGCAGAAACAGTAGTCCCACACAATCTCTGTTCTATTCTTAGTTAAGTCTGTGTGTAGACTGTCTTGTCTACACTGCTCTTAATTAGGAAGGGTTTCTTTGAATGAAGGTCTTCCCATTCGTTACTTTGACTAGAAATAGCAGACATTTTTTAAAACTGTTGAACGGAACAAAATAATTGCGTGGAATATTATTGGAGGAATCAAATCACGTGATCTAAAGTTAGTTCACTTTAGCTGGCTTGCAAGAAGATAAGTTCAATTCCCTACTGGTGGTGTGTTTTTCACTCATTGTCTGTTACAAGCAAACAATTTTGTTTGTAATTGTAACAAAAGATCTCGTATCCACAGTAATATATGTATATATACATATGAGTTTCAAAATATATATGGCTAATATTGATCTTTATTTTTCCTGTTACTGTTACAATTACACATCATAAGTGGTTAAAATCATAAATGTAATATGCAAGCATTGCTTTGTAAACCAATATTTTGAGTACTAAAGATATCCTTATTGCAACCAGTATTGCTATTGAATGCCGAATTGAACTAAATCTACTGACATTAGAGATGCAGATGTGTAGAAGAATCAATATTACCTAGGATGCACCACTGGAGAACTGCCGAATAAAAACCTAAGGGATGAGGATCTATCTATGATTTGAACGTGTCCACCCTTATCTCAGACATTGGAACTTACGGTTAGTATTCCCATGTTGGAGTTTCAGCCTAGTTCTTCTTGTTCGTAAAACCAATCCCTTCTCTTATTGAAATAAGTGAAGTGCTTTCCTGTTACTGTTACAGTTACACATCATAAGTGGTTAAAATCATAAATCCAATATGCAAGCATTGCTTTGTAAACAAATATTTTAATGAATACTGAAGACATCCTTATTGTAACCAGTGTTGCTCTTGTAAGCCGAATTGAACTAAATCAACCGGCATTAGAGAGGCAGATGTGTAGAAGAATCAATCTTACCTATGATGCACCGATGGAGGCATGCTGAACAAAAACCTAAAAGATAGCAACATGAGGGTCCCTCTATGATTTGAATGTGTCCACCCTCAGCATAGACTCTGGAACTTACGGTTAGTACAATCCTGGAATTGACACTGGAACTTACTGTTAATACAATCTCAGCATAGACACCGAAATTTACTGTTAATATTCACATGTTGAGTTTCCAGGTTAGTTCCTCTTGCGTAAACCCAACCAATTTTCTTATTGAAATAAGTGAAAATATTTTATAACTCAAAGATTACAAAACAAAGAAATATATTAAAAAATTAGATTGACATTGAAAATTTATATTTAAAAAAAAATAGGTTTTAAGGTATGGTATCTCAAAGAACTGAATTTTTAAAAACAAATATTGAATAAAGTTTTGGCAACTTTGTTTCTTATATATATGTATACAACATTGAGTAGGAGATTGAATATTTCCATTAAATCCTGACCTGTGCCCATTGTTGTTCGTGGATGAAATCTAAACATTTAAGTTCGGGGGAGGGGTGAAGATCTTATCAACGTGACCATCAGGGGTGCTCTCACCCAGATTGTGTTTGCGTGTAGGGTTTTCCGGACCCTTTTCCGATTCTCCCACTTTTCGGGAGACGGTGGGTCGGATATTTATTAGATTAAACTAATGTTTATCCGCCTTCCAGAGGGATTTGCTTGCTCGTTGAATCCACCAGGGACTTGGGCCCTACCTTTCCCGGAAAATTCAGATTCAGTCAATAGGAGATGAACACTTCTGGCAAAGCTCTTTGTCTACCATAATCTTCTGATTCGATATTTTTATGGATTGATCAGTTCCCAGGATTATAGATCTAGAAAATTTCTACAATTCACTTTTTACTTTTAAATAATGGAAAATTTGCCTTCAGTCAATAGGAGATGAACACATCTGGAAAATCTCTTTTTGTGTACCATAATCGTCTGATTCGATATTTTAATAATTCGATATTGTAATTATTTTAATTCGTTATTTATTCGATACCATAATCGTTTGATCCATATTCAGTCATTCTATGATTTATACTTCTATGGAACTACAATCAGACCCTCAATCTGCTGATTTGTTGATAATTTGATTAAAAATATTAAATACCTTTGAATTTAACTTTTTTTTTTTTTTTAATTTTGATGATGATCTACTTATTTAATCACACACTTGTCGGATTGTTGTTATGAAAAAAAAAATGTACTATAGACGAATTGATATCTATTTGTATAAAGCTGCAGCAAACTCCAAAGTAGTTAGTCTGACTATGATAACTTTTATTACAGCATTTTTAGCGGTTTTAATTCAGCAAATATAAATTATGAATCTTTATCTTTTCATAAAGGAGTAACTACTCCATTCTTTTGAGTTCTTGAAGAAGAAGAAACGCTTCAACTGTTATTAGTTGCTAAAAATTTTAGCTAATGTATTTTATCAAAACATTCAACTAAAACTTGAAAAAAAAAAATTTAATGAATTTAATAATTGGGGTGAAAAAAGTTATTTCTATTTTCATCATTTAAAAGCACTTTGAAAATCGAAATTATTTTCTTGACAACCAAATATATATATAAAAAAAAAAAAGAATGGTCTTATTTTTACAGGGAGGAAAAAAGTAAGAGATTCGACAGCTATAAAACAAACATCAAATAAAGTTAAGAAAAGTTTTAATAATTTATATATTAAACGGAAAACAGAAACACTTTCGCCAACATATATAAATAAATTGTGAAAAATCACAAATGAATTATAAATACTTTAAAAATTCTTATAAGCTTAAAATCAAATCGATAAATATTTATCTTCACATCTATATCTGCTATATTCCTAAGTAAATTCAACAATTTTATAATCAATGTCGCCAAATTTTATTATATTTATATTAATTTTACATCCATTAAAAACATCTTTCTCAGTTTTAATAAAATTTAGTATTATATTTAGGCCTACTTATTTAGTGCAGTACATTTTACTTTTTTTTTTTTTTTTTTTTTATAAAAAAGTAAAAGCACTGCTCTAAATTAGTAGAGTTTCTTAAAATTATTGTTTCGAATATTTAAAATCTCTTAAAGTTATTGTTCTAAATAGTTCTATTCAATTTTTTATAATACCATGTCATATAAACATAGACTATTAGTTTTTATTATAAGATGCAATTGAATTTTCTTCACAGATTTATTACGCCTTAACATGAAATATTTTTGTTATGAGATGCAAACAAATTATTCATTCGTTTATTATTAACTTTTTGCTATCCTGGAGGAGCAAGTTAAATTAGAGCTATTAATAATAGTTCAAGTAAACCTCGGTATTAATGTTTTAAATAAATCATAATAATTGTTTTTTACTTATTCTATAATAAAGAAAAGAAAAATTAGATTTGTCGATAAAGATTATTTTTTCCTCTCCAGTGTTGCTTTTTAGTATTGTTAAAATAAATTATTGTTCTATTCAACATATTACAATATTTTTTAATAAATTTATTGACGACATAAAAACAACAACATTATTTCGAGTTTCGAAAACTCTATTGACCTTAAGAAATTGAAAAATGTTGTTTTTCAATCATTAAACTGCTTGGATTAATAATCACTATAAATTTTGGGTTTTTACAATTTTTTTTTTTTTTTTTGATATTTTTTCCTAATTTATAAAAAATATTATTAAAATCTTTTTATATTGCAGCATTTTTTTCTCACGGAAAGATTTTTTGGATTTACACTACCTGGAGAGAGGAATGCATGTTATCTGAGAAACATATAATACAATTCATCATATAACTTGACAGCGTACAATCATTATTATGGGGTAGTTACATTGCAGGCAATTAGTGTTTTGTACTAATGAGAACAACCCATCACTCAAATCTGATAGCAGATATTCAGTATCATGTATAATGAGACACAAAAAATTAGCTAATGTCTGTGTGACCGTCACAGGTCGAAACAACTACAGATTGAATATGAGCTATACCATGAGTTGATCCATCGTGATTGGTGATAGGCCATGAACTGAGAAATGTTTATTCCAATTAAACAAAAAAAAAAAAATTGAAAAATATTAATATCAAAAATTAAACTTCCACATTATTCATAGCTTTCAAATAATCTTGAAGTGCTTTATCTATATAAAAACTGTCCTTGTTAGATTTTTTGCTGTTTCTAGATTCATCACTGCATAATATTTTTATCAGTTAAATTATTTTTTAACTGATAAAAATAAAATCAAAAAAGAACATATTAACATCTGAAACTGAGAATTTGAAATTTTGGATCTATAATTCAGTAATGAAAACGTGCAGTGATATTCTAATGATATATTCAACTGTATTAAAATAAACTAAAATTAATTTTAAACGATAATGTAATGAATAATGTTTTAAAACTAAAGATATTAAGCTATAAAAGAAAAAAATTATAAGCATGTCGATTGTATTAATAGAAATATATCACAAATCTATAACAGTTGCAAAAATAGGATTCAAAAGTTTCAACGAAATTTTATTTCAAAAATACATATTTTGGAGAGGAACAAACATAAATATATGTTGTTTTTTTTTTTTAAATTATGAATCTCATTTTTCAAACTAATGATTTCATGAGTATTATTCTTTTAAATAAAAAACACTTTAACAATTTTTGGAATAAGAAAAACTGCTTTTTACATACAGAAAAATTTTGAGAATTCAGTAGGAATAATGCTACATTTTATTCCAAATGATCATAACAGAATAAAATAAAAGGCTCTTCTGCTAAATCCCACCATTAAATCATTTCCGAATTCCTTTTTTTCAGAACACCCTCATGAAATCGTTTGGTCACCCTCCCCCTGAATTGTAATTAGTCTCCCAATTCTGTCTGCGTTTCACAGTGAAATACAAATATTCCTTATTTTATATCGATAAATCATACAGTCCCATCTGTCTACTTACGAAGACCACCAGAAGCGTTACCTCCCTCTAAACACAACCCAATCCATTCTATCATCCCCTTGATCCTCACCCCCTCTGTTCTAGAGCACCCCGGGTGGGGGTGGCACCCACCCACTTAGGCAACATGTTGAACAGGACCCGCTCAAGGGTTGCAGGGGGGCAAGGAAGATAAAAACGAATCTTTCAGTAAACCAGGATTGCCAAGCCTTGTGAACCTGGAATGTGGCAGTGTCATGACACTGGAGGTTCTCTCAAAAGTTATAACTCAAAAATGCTTCTCAAAGGTGGATTAACTTTAAACCTACAAGAAGGAAAACAAGTTTGCACTTTTTTTTTTGGACGGATAATAAGTCAAAAAAAAAAAAAGTACTGCCACGTTGACAGTGTATAAAATGGACACTCCTATTTTTGTATGATAGAAAATCACTTATTTTCCAATTTAAATTTTAAATAAATTGATGATTATTTTTGTAAAGTTCAATTTTTTTTTTTATATATTATTCATTGTTTCGTACAAAATTAAAATTTATCTGTAAAATGTTATATCAATGTGAAAAATGTGTTTTTAATGCAAAGGAGGAATATTTTTTTGCATTTTAAAATCTGAACTTTAATATACAAAAAAAAAAATGCTGAAAAAAATATATGTTAAGATAAATTTTGAAAAGATAAAAATAGATAAACAATTTATAGAAGTATACTACAAAATCTAAATGGAATCTTTCTTCACTATTAAAGACGCTGCAGTTATTTTCTATGATTATCAATTAGTTGCAGATTCATTATAATTTTTATATGTAAATATATAAAAACAAATGATCAAATAATAGAATATTCTAATTATAAATGCCTTACAAATTTTTACAAAAATAAAAAAAAAAAAATTTTGAAAATAATAATAAAAAAATGCTATTGTGCTTTTTATTGCGATGTCTTAAGTGAAAATTATAACATATGACGAATTGCAATTATCGCATCCTTCAACGCATAATATATTTGGCAAAGACAAGTCTGTTTTAACTAATCTTAAACGAAAGATCCTTAAGTTTTTTAAAAAAAATATTGCCAAAATAATAAGAAAAAGTTTATTATTTTACTTGACTCATGTACAAATTTTTGATTTTAAGAGTATTTTTAATAAGTAGATTCATCTGATCCTATTGAAAAAAACACTATGCTATAAATTATTTAACCCCAAAAATTAAAAATATAATCAAATAAAATATAAGGCATTATATAACAAATACATGCTGTTGTTTTCGAATACCGGACATTCCTCTGAAATCAACCTACATGGAAGACATATAGCAAATCCATCGTTATTCAGATTTAGCTATATTTAGCTCAGATTTTGTTATTGCAGTTTTTAAAGAACAATTCTCAAGGATGATATATTAATTATTTAAATTGAAATATAAAATTGAATAATGAATAAACATTAATTAAAGAATAATATTAAATGTGAATTATGAATTGACTTGAAAAAAATCTTATACAGAAGTTTAGCAACAATTATGTTTTATTGCTGATTTTGCCATAAAAAACATAGTTATTTTTTTAAAAAGTATGCTGATTAGAAATGATATCTGTTCTTTGGTTATGCGCCAAATGAGAAACACGTAAAAAAAGATTTTAAAATCTCATTATTATTATTTTGAAATTATAATTGTAATGATTCATGTGCTTTTAACATATGAAAGCAATAATGTATTTCAAGCACTAAATTTATTATTATTATTATTATTATTATCATTATTATTATAAAGGCATTTATAATTATTATCATTATTATTATTATTATTTTTTTTCTTGTACATGACTGTTTCAAGCATTGAAGCAATTGCATTGCAGACTACATATGTCAATAATATCATTTAAAAAATGAGGAAAAATATTTTTAATCTAATATAAAACATATATTGTTTAAAATATTACTGATTGTAATAAAATAAATAAATCATTAAATAAGGTTTCAAATAAAGTCTTCTAATATATTATCAAATTTCATAATTTAGGAATTTTGTTACTTTATTTATTTTCATAATTTTTATACCAATGTCACACAATCTCTTTAAACAGTATTCATAATCAAAACTGGAAGAAAGTGGGCGATAATTCGCCAAATATTGCAGTTGGCAAATTCAACTTTTAGAATCTCAATTCGTCACCCTGAGAGTGACCACCTAATCTGTCACTCCTCCAATGCCACTTGACTCTGCTCAGTGTGGAAACCGCTTATGACCCATTCTGTCCCCTGCGGTACAGTGTCTGAATCATCTCTTGAACGATTCCCCTGCAAGCCCCTACACAGTTGGCTTTATTTCACATTTATTCTATGTTATCACATAGGATTATACTACAGGGCGAAAAACAAATGTACTTTTCGTGCTACGTTTCAATAAGGGAAATTGATTTTTATGCTGTGAGATTACATTTAATTGCTGAAAGTTGAAGTTTTGCAAATATATATTATAATTATTATGAAATGGAAAATGTTAGAATGCATGCAGGTTGAGATAAAAGCAGCAATAGTATATAGTATTTTTAAAATATTCCTTTTTTTTTTTTTTTTAGTGCGCTACTCTGCATCAAAGATGATACCAGCAATTCCCAATTAAATAATTTTTTATTACAATCGATATTAGTGCATCAAATTATAACAATGGAAACTAGCTGTTTAAAGTATCAAGTTGCGAAAAATTGGAAATCATAATGGAAACAATGGAAACTACAAGGTTTTAAACCATCACTTCAATGTTCCTCCTATAGTAAATAATTAACCAGTTTTAAAGACAAAGCATAGCACATCGCCACATATTATAAAAAATTGATTGGCATTTAAGGCATTCTCTTCAAACAGTATAATGTTCAGTGCATGTCCTAGTTAGGTTAGACAAGTTAAAGAAAATCGTATTGAATCACACGTGTATTAAATGAAAATAACATAAAATTTAATGTCAAATTTTGTGCCTCTATAAAAATATGTTCAATATCTTTTTACACTTTTTCCCCTTGAAAAATTAAGTAAATAAGGCCAAATTTCATCCTAACGCTGAATCTATTGACTGTATTATTATTCCTACACAAATTAAATGCACTATTTCCCATGATAGTTCCCTATAACTCCCCCCATGATCAAAATCACATACGGGCAACTTTCGGTCTGCCAGAATTTGAGAACCCACCATCTACTTCATTTCATACAGACCTAATCTTTTCAATTCAGTGAAGTTAATTTGATTTAGGAAGGAAGAAAATATGGTGTAATCTACTAATTTTCTCTAAGAAAATCACAAAGAAAAATAATTTGTCTATTTGGCAGTCTAAATAAGTGTGAATACTTTTTTTATCAAATACAATAAATCAAATTTTGGACAAGGATAATGAATGAAAGTTTTGAAAGCTCTATGTGAAACTGCTTAAGTAATACCAACAGCATTATTGTCTATTTCGTAGGTCAAATCAAATACTTAAATTAGTAAATTACGTTATATTATTACTTATAAAATACTTATTATATAACAATTAGTATTTAATAGATTATAAATTTTATGTACAGCATTGTATTGAAAGTCTATACTAAAAATAATGAAATATGAAACAGCAAATTGTTTTATTTCAATTAATAATAATTTATTTTATAATTTTATCTGGACTTTGACTCTCAAACAGAATTAAAATTTGGCTTCAAAATTATAAAAAAGTTAATCACGTTTGATCCAAATATTAAATTAAATTAAATTTGGTTGATTTTACTCAACAGAATTTTTACAATTGGAAACTTAAACACCAATTATTATTTTTTTTATTATAGGTCCACTGTATAATTTTTAAACCGCGCAATATATGCACACTAAATTTTGAAATTTGATTCTTAGCAAATAAGAAAATAAATCTCGCTTGATCTAAATAGTAATTAAATTAAATTAAATTTTGTTGAATTTACTCAACAAAATTTTTACAATATTTTTATACTTAAACAATAATTTCAGTTTTTTTATTATTGTTAACGTAGTACAATTTTGAAACCACGGAATATATGCTCACTAAATTTTGAATTTTGATTCTTAGCAAGTAAGAAAAGTGAGTTATCCTCAAAACAGCTCTTTCATGAAAAATATTAACCCACACAGGTGCGAGAATTTGTCTTGCTCGTTCACTACACGGACTCTATTACTCACAAGACTAATTCCAATACAAACAGTTTCAAGTCCCATATTTTCTCATAAAATTTCCTAGTTTCCGCTCCGGGGAAAACGTCACGGATTAAAAACAGATATGCCTTCCTCACATAATTCAGAAAACCACGGCACTGTAACTCAATTTTCTCAGCAAACTCTTTAAATAGAGACGGAGTTAATTATTGCAGAAGCCAAACCAGAAGTCTTCTCAATTAATTACTGAGACTTAATTACTTTCCTCGAACAGAAGGCCCTAGATGGAAGACTCTTGGTGATTACCACGGAACAAAATGGACACTTCTGGAAGAACTTCAAACTTCCAACTACTTTTCTTTTACTACTGATTTCTAACAAAGAAGAGCAGAAAAATATATACATATATGTTCTTTCAAATCTTGAAGGAATAAAAAATGAATCGAAAAATGGTTGGTTGCCCGAATGCTTATTTTCAGATTGATTTCGAATGAGAATAAAAGATTTAATAGCGTCAAAGCTGTTATCGATAAATTTAAAGAAAAAAGTCGAATTTTAATGATATTTTAAAACCATGAAAATTATTAATACTTGATTATCAGAAGTTTAGTTCACATGGTTCTTAGTGATTACTGTGGATTAAAATGGACACTTTTGGAAGAACTTCCAACTTCCAACCATTTTCCTTCCTCTCCCGATTTCCAAACAAAGAAGAGTAGAATATATATTGAGATATATATACATGCATGTTCCTCTCAATTCTTGAAGGAATAAAAAATGAATCTAAAAATGGTTGCTTAATAGCAGATTGACTTCAAATGAGAATAAAAAGGTAATCGTGTCAAAACTGTTGCAGATAAATTCAATAGAGGTCAAACTTAATGATATTATAAAACTAAAAATTATTAATATTTGATTATTAGAAGTTTAGTTAAAATCATCAATTATCACATAACATAAACCCATTAATTTCAAATGATATATAATGTTAACATGGTATCAAATTAAAAGTGATTACTGAGCAATAACTTAGTTAATTATTGATTGTTTCAGGATGATTAATATAGGCTCGTATAAATATCATACCTCAAGCAATTTTTTTATTGTATTTATAATTGTACAAGTATATATAAAATTGTGAAGATTTCGGACCGGTGTATTTAATATGTCTTATCTGAAAGCCGAACACACTCAGTCAAAACTGTTATCGATAAATTCTAGATTATATATAACCATGAAAGTTATTAATACTTGATTATTAAAATTTTAATTCACATCAAATTATTGCATAACGTAAACCCACTAATTTGAAATAATAAATTTTGTTAATATTCTATCAAATTAAAACTGATTATTACAGCATTAATTTAAGTTCATTAAGTTTAGTTCACATGTTTCTTGGTGATTACTATGGATTAAAATGGACACTTTTTGTAAGAACTCAAACTTCCAGTCCTTTTGTTTCCTCTTCTGATTTCCAACAAATGATAGCAGAATATATATTTGTATGTATACATGCATGTTTTTCTTAATTCTTGAAGGGAAAAAAAAATGAATCTAAAAATGATTGCTTAATAGCAGATTGACTTCAAATGAGAATAAAAGGTAATCGTGTCAAAACTGTTGTAGATAAATTCAATAGAGGTCAAACTTTAATGATATTATAAAACTATAAAAATTATTAATATTTAATTATTAGAAGTTTAGCTTACATGGTTCTTGGTGATTACTATGGATTAAAATGGACACTTTTGTAAGAACTTCAAAATTCCAGCCATTTTCCTTCCTCTCCCGATTTCAACAAGAAGAGCAGAATATATATTTACATATATACATGCATGTTCTTCTCAATTCTTGAAGAATAAAAAAATGAACCTAAAAATGGTTTTAATAGCAGATTGACTTCAAATGAGAATAAAAAAGGTAATCGTGTCAAAACTGTTGTAGATAAATTCAATAGAGGTCAAACTTTAATGATATTATAAAACTATAAAAATTATTAATATTTAATTATTAGAAGTTTAGCTCACATGGTTCTTGGTGATTACTATGGATTAAAATGGACACTTTTTTAAGAACTTCAAACTTCCAGTCGTTTTGTTTCCTCTTCTGATTTCCAACAAAGGATAGCAGAATATATATTTGTATGTATACATGCATGTTTTCTTAATTCTTGAAGGGAAAAAAATGAATCTAAAAATGATTGCTTAATAGCAGATTGACTTCAAATGAGAATAAAAGGTAATCGTGTCAAAACTGTTGTAGATAAATTCAATAGAGGTCAAACTTTAATGATATTATAAAACTATAAAAATTATTATTATTTAATTATTAGAAGTTTAGCTCACATGGTTCTTGGTGATTACTATGGATTAAAATGGACACTTTTGTAAGAACTTCAAACTTCCAACCATTTTCCTTCCTCTCCCGATTTCCGACAAAGAATAGCAGAATATATATTTGCATGTATACATGCATGTTTTTCTCAATTCTTGAAGGAATAAAAAAATGAATCTAAAAATGGTTGCTTAATAGCAGATTGATTTCAAATGAGAATAAAAAGGTAATCGTGTCAAAACTGTTGCAGATAAATTCAATAGAGGTCAAACTTTAATGATATTATAAAACTAAAAATTATTAATATTTGATTATTAGAAGTTTAGTTAAAATCATCAATTATCACATAACATAAGCCCATTAATTTCAAATGATATATAATGTTAACATGCCTAGCTAACATAGTTTGTTATCTAGGTATAGCTGATATTTTTTTTAAGAGTTTTGGTAAGTGAGTTGCAGGATTTTATTTTGCATTATATATTAATTTTTATTAAATAGGTGTAATAAAATGTAAAAACTTGAATATAAATGTAAATATAAATAAAATTGAACGATATATTGTCAAAACACTCTAGAAAATTCTTACATTTCAAATATTTCCTTATAAGTTGTTTTGCATTTTGTTAATTTTTGCTAAATTAACAAAATGCAAACATTCAAATTTAAATAAAAAGGAAATAAATAACATTTGATAAAAGGTTAACATTCTATCAAATTAAAACTGATTATTACAGCATTAATTTAGTTAATTATTTCTATATTATTATAATCCTATTTCTATATTATTATAATCCTATTTCTATATTATTATAATTCTATTTAATATTAATATTAAGTAATTATTTCTATTTAATATAATGGACACATGATAAAATGGGCTGCAGGAAATCATCGGCGGGCAGAATATTGCAGACTGGGATTCGTGAATTATATCGATTTACAACTAAACGCATGCTCACGCACACAGATAATAATTTTTATAATATCTAAAATTTAATGAATTTTAAGTGAGAAAGATAAAAACATATATCTTTGGAAAAAGTAATATATAAATGTTGTTTGCAATAATTGATATTTTTCACGATAGTGAACCAGTTGTAAACAATGTCAATCAACATTGCAAGCGATGTACTTTAAAAATATTGACAGTTAGCATGTCATAACAATACATTAAAATCATTTTGTATGTAAAATATTAAATAACTGTTTATTCGTCCTCTTTAACTGACAATAGTATTTTATTATTAAAAATACTGAAAATAAAACAAATATATAAAATATTTTTTCTTCAATTATCTGAAAATGAAATATATATTTATATATTTGTTTGCTTACATACTTATTAAAATTTATATAAAAAAATTATTAAATCGCTTAGATTAAAAAACAGTAATTATCATCAATAAATATATATGACAATAGATTGAATATATCAATACGATGCATTTTTTGACAAATTATTGTATTCAAGTGGAGAAAATCGTACCGTTTAAGTAATTATTAAGGTATGCTTGTAAACCTTTCCTTTAATTTCCCCTTTAAAAACATCGTAAAAATCGGGTGTTTAATCTTTAAAGAATTCTAAATTGAGTTTTGGAACCTGTCATTAACAGCTGGGCAGCTGCCATTTTTTCCTGCTAACATATGAAAAATTTGCTACTTCGTAATATACATTATCAAAGAGCAAATAATTAGAGAGAATGATATAAAAATTCATTATGAAGTACATGTTATACATTGTAACGTCCTGTTTCTTGTATTAGTCGAAGAATTATTTCCAATAGCTGATATTTTTTTAAGAGTTTGTGTAAATAAGTTACAGGATTTTATTTTGCATTAAATATTAATTTTTTTTACTTAATAGGTGTGATAACATTAAAAAACTTGAATAAAATGTAAATGCAAATTAAATTGGACAAAATGTTGTCAAAAAATTTTAGAATATGCTTATATTTCAAATATTTCCTTATAAGTTGTATTGTTTTTTACGAAATTTACATAAAATTAAAAAAATCATAACATAAATAAAATATACAACACTACAGTTTGATTGGCTAAAAATTATTGTATATCGTGTTAATGAAAATTAACACGCCTAACATGCCTTTTTAATGCTTTTTTAATAAGTAAAATAACATGCTTTTAACATGCTTTTTTAATAAGTAAAATAAAAGTATTGACATAAGAACAAAAGCGTAAAAAAAGACACAGAGAAGAAAATCTAGGAATCTGGTCATTATTTTAGATTTTAGAACTTTTTAGATTAAAACGTTTGTATACAATTAGATATAAAATGCAATTCTATGAGAAAGAGTATTTAACTAATGTTAATATAGTTATGGTTTGAACTATATCCAAATTGTTTACAAAAATATTACTTTTTTCATGCATCGCTGGATCTCGCATTCCACTTATGTATACCACGAAAAGTCCATAGATGAGAGAGGAAAAGAAAGCATATATTCCTGAAGATCTTTTAAGGGTAAAGCATTTGTCTATAATTGGAATAGTACCCTTAACTCCCACTTGACTGACTATCCACGGAAGATGCTTATACATGTTGTCAGGTTCGCTGTCGTGATTTCATCTTTTCCGAAAGCAATGACTGAAATTTTCGCCAACAAGAGTTTCGAAACTAAAGCTTCATACATGGTAGCAGCACACATCACTGGACCATGAGTCGGATAGCTACTATATATTACAGCATTACAACAATACAGAATAATCTATTACAATACAGAATAATTTATAGCAGTATGCTGTATTATAATACAGAATATTGTATTACAAGAATGTATTACAGTATTAAAGAATATAGGAATTCTTTAATGTTAATATCGATGCAACAGTTTCGAAACTAAAGTTTATTACATGGTAGCTGCAGACATTATCACTGGACCATGAGTCGGATAGCTTATGCATTACAGTATCGCAGAATAATCTAATAAGAATAATGTATTGCAGTATAATTACAATACAGAAAAGTATTTAAATACTGAATAATGTATTACAACCTTACAGAATAATGTATTACAACCTTACAGAATAATGTATTGCAGTATAATTACAATACAGAAAAGTATTAAAATACTGAATAATGCATTACAACCTTACAGAATAATGTATTACAACCTTACAGAATAATGTATTACAATATTACAGAATAAATTAAGATAGCAGTAGGGTAAAATAAAGTAGCATGTCCTGTAAATCCCTATTCATACAGAAACTTCATCAGAAAAGCAACTCAGACTTTACTAACTTGGAGGTCTTCCCGGACAATAGATTATTGATTAAAATATGAAACATTTACAGAAATATAAAACAGTTAAGAATGTAGACGCATACACGTTAAACAATAAGAAGACTTGACGCTACCATGGTATCAATCTGGAGTGCTAGTCCACAAGTTATAAAGCAAAGTAGAGACATAATCCGGAATACGGTAGCCAGCGATCTGACATGGAAATCCTTAATCCTCTGGGAACAGGATTTTGAAAAGGGAGGGAGGGAGATGGGTCACTGATCCTCCTGATTTTATGCATTAATTATTCAATCCCTTTAAGTCCGGTGCCGTAACAAATTTGAATGTGGTGTGGGACCAAGATGACTGTCATTAAATAAGTAAAATAAATAAGCAAAAAAAAAAAAAATAAGGAAAATGATGAAATCCCTATTTGGGAGTGAAAGCGGAGATAAAGTGGGAAATCCCGCCCCCGTTTAGGGCCCCGGATGTTTCGAATAACTGAGGTCAAATAATTGCGGCATGTGTGTGTGTAGATAGGAAAGGAGTTGAGTTGAGCGAATTATTTGCTGCGAGTCGAGCTTAGAATTTAATGGTTTGTTTGTGGAATTTGGGGTTTGGAAGGAAGAGGAAAAATTATTTTACAAAGCTGGAGGAGTAACTCATTATTATTTTGGAAGAATTTTAAAATGTTTTATTATAATTTTAAATGCATCCTTAGTGTTTTCAAACATTATTATTTCTTTACACTGTTCTTTGTCATTTAAAACGCAGATTATCTTCTAAAGAACATGGAAATTAAAAACATGAACTCATTTAATTTATATAGCACATTTCAGGCAGATGTTATATTACTTAAGTTAGATATTCACTAATAACATCTACTCTTTATTTTACTCTCATTTACTATTATGAAGCTATAATTTTTACGATGTTTTTACATAGTTACTATTATGAAGTTATAGTTATTATGATGTTTTATTACATAGTTAATATTATAAAGTTATACTCATTTACTATTATGATATATTTACGCGTAAGTTATTTAAAGGATATTTATTACCTGTTATTGCTTAAATGCATTAAGCATACATTTTTAAAAACATTCTTTGATGTAATGTACCTTACTTCAAATTTGCTGTACATAACAACTTGTCATTTATTATACTCACATATTAATTATTAAATGTTATTAAGCAAATGCAACTGCCTTAGTTTTCAAGTCAACTAAAAAAAATAAAGAAAGAGAATAAAATGGAAAACACTTTATATGCAATTTAATTACAGAATACCAATTAATTTGGATAAAGGAAATACTTACTTCATTCTAAATAAATTCAGCTATGAAATTTATGAGAAATTATTCATGGGAAATAATTAAATGTTAGATCTCCCTTTCCTTAGTCTTATTACTAATAGAAAAAAATAACATGTATTGAAGGAACTCAAAATACACAATAATTTAATTTGATAGTAGTTTTAAAATATATCGTTAAAATTATTGAATCAACTTAATTTAAATTAATTAGCATCATAGTATTATAAATTTTAAATGCAGCATTTCATTTTTTATTCTTCTTATAATATTGAATGTAAAAATTAATTTATTTATGTTACATTAAAATATTTTAAAATGATGATTTTTAAAATATTTAGGTTTGGTTCTTAAGTAAATAATTCATTTTCTTTTAAATTTGCTGTTGAAAAGTATTGTATTTTAAAAATATTTATTAACATGTTTTAGAATTTTTTTATATTATTTAACTTATTTCTATTATATTTTACCAATATAAAATTACATATTTGTATATTTAATGTCTTTTTTATATATTTCCATCCTCTTTTTACATGTATATTGAAAATTATAACAAATACATTAAATTAGAGGAAGCGAATAATGTTGCTTAGAACTAAAAGTTAAATGGAAGGCATTGTAGCACTTTTTCTCACGGGGAGAGTTTTGGCATTTCATTATTTTATTACAGTTTTCGCATATTACTTGCAATTAGTGTTTTGTACTAATGAGAAAAATTTTCCATTCAAATCTGATGGCAGATATTCATTGTCATGCATAATGAGAAACATGAAATAAGCAACAATTGCCTGTGCGACCTTCACAGGTCGAAACAATTACTGAAGGAATATGGACTACACCATGATTTGTTCCATCGTGATTGGTGATAGACCATCAACCGAGAAATGTCTACTCCATTGAGAAGTGAGGGAAGTTGACCCCACCCTCTTGACGGATTTTCTTAAAGCGAGGTTATTGGAGAAAAAGAAAGAAAGAGAGTTCTGAGACGAGCCGGCAGCAGATTAGGCAACCATATTCGATATAGATTCTAGAACTCTGAAAATCTACAACCATGGAGTGAATTGCACTTGTGATCCAATTTATGTTTTTAATTTTCATTTCTTTGTATGATAAATCAGAGTTTTGTATTTGTATACATATATTGCTTATAAATAAAAATTAAAGTGTTCCCATGAACCTGAAAGGGCCCTCTTCTTGAAGCCGTGATAGGTCTAATGTAGGCCGAGATATTGCAGCATCCTAACTCTTATATTCTTTTCTAAGAACTAATAGTAATATACACTAATCGTAGATTGAGGATTAAACAAAAGGAATTTCTCTTGAAATCTTTTGGATTCCTATAATGCTTGTCAAAAATAGAAAGATATAAAAAATATATAAATACAGACTGAAAGGTTAAATCTATTTCGTTAATCGCCAAAAGAAAAAAAAATGTATAAAATGGCGTGTGTCGAGATAAAAGAAACAGGGAATGAAGAAGCATCGACCCCTACTTCTTGTTTCGCTACATCCCCTGAGTTTTATTACCAAAAAACCACGTGAGCGTTGCTTTCCTGGAAGAGAGTTGAAGAAAATTATCATTTCCTGAGACTTAAGTTAAGTAGAAATATATTCAGCAGCGATGTTCTCTAGTCTCGAGGTTAAAAAAGAAATAAGTCTCTGATGGGAGTTTGGTCTAAGAGTATTTCTTAGGAAAAATAAATGTTATCCAGGCAATATTAAATTCACAAAAAATAAATAAATTTTTTAAATATGCAATAACATACATTTAAAACAATATATATAGTGCAATTTAACTTGATCACAACACACACATATATATATATAAGTATATATGCACTCAGGATTTCATCAATATTACATATTATATTAGTATATATGCGGCGTATTTGATGGGTAAGAATTTATAAAAAATCATGTCGAAATGCTTAATTTACTGATTGGGATTAATTAAAATGAATAAAAACCATGTTTATACTACTATAAATTTTTAAGTCCTATTAAAAATTAAATTTTAAAATCATTTTAATGATTTAAAGTAATTTTAATCAAATTAATGTTACTTACCTTGTAAAGATTTTTTATTAGTTTTTAATAAAAGAAAAAAAAATTTCCTGTTTTTTGTATTGGCGTAACTGCAATTATACTAAATCATCCTGAGTGACTTGTTTTTAAGTCTAAAAAAATTTACTTATTCTCAATTGCTATTATAGTAAGTTGGATTTTTTAAAATTTATTTATCTGAACAGTTTTTTTTTTTTATAATTACAACATTTTTACAAATGCTTGAAATAATATTATATTTTCTCTATAAATATGTGTTAGTAATTGCACCAGTATTTGAGTACATTCTCATTATTTTAATTGTCATCGTGTGAATTAAATTTTTTTAAATAATTCTCCCATTCACGATAAAAATTCAACAAATATTTTAATTAAATCCTACTATACAGCTTTTAATTGAATATGCTTGAGGCAAAGATTTCTGTGGTCCAGAGATTAAAGATGTGCTTCAAAAAATAAATAAAGGAAAAAAAATTTAAAGTTGTCAAAATGTTTTTCCAATAATCAGTAAAATAAATGAATCCTAGGTCTTATGCGTAATTTTTCATATGCATTTGCAATATATTTTTTTTTTGTTAAATACCTGATTTTTAAGCATGGCATTTCTGTAGAATACAGAGAAGTACAGAAGTCACATAGATGCTAATTCTTCTAACAGCCAACCATAGAAATTACTGTTATTAGTTTTTCCAAAACATCCAGACGCATTTTCGCTGTTTGGCCCTTTTTTATGCGCAAAAAAAAAAAAAAAAAAGAATTATTAATTGCTTATAATGAAAGCTGTTTTTGAATGGGAAAGCTGACAAGAAAAAGAGTAACTGTATTTATTTTTATATTTTCTCTGGTATACCACATCGTTTGAGTAACACTGTCATAGACAATGTTTAACGGGTTTTTTATTGATGTTATCCTTATCCACTTTTAAAACAAGGATTGCACAATCTAGGGTCCACCATTGCTTTTTCTATCTGCTCGCCTTATAAACATGTCAGTTTTATTTTTTAAAAAGTAAATTCTGTTTACACTTTCAGACTTCGGTAGCTGATTGAAACAAGGAGCCTGTTTCTATTATAGCAGAGAAGCACCAACCGTGGTCTTCAGGCTGTTTGCAGCTATGCTCACCATATGTCCATTTTGCTTGACAATGTAATTGATAATATTTTTAGAAAAATTTGCAGTTTTTGATGAAATATCAATGAATGAAACCTGATGTAGCTTTTAATTTCCCTAAAGCCTAATTGTTTGACACATATTTTATGATATTTCTTTGAATTTATTACAAATGGTAGAACAATAAAATGATAGTCGCATCATTTTTAATTCTATAATTCATTTCAAAATCATGCTTCATTTTCAAAATTTTTGCTTAACAAATTAGAAGGGATGGTTGCGTTGAAAATGCATTGTAATACGAATATATGTTTAGATCAGGGGTCTCCAAACTTTTCAGCCTTAGGCCATACTGTTTACCCAGTAAGTACCAAGGGCCAAAAACCATTTTAATTTTTCTGCCATCATCTATAATTTCCAGTTAGTTGTTATGCTGAAGTTACATTTTCTGCGTATTATGCTTGTCATTAAGCTTTACTTAGCAAGTAAATAAAACCGAGTTATTATCATTTTGTATTTTTTTTTATCCAACTTATTACAGCAACAATAAGCTGTTCGCTGTCGCGGGCCGGGGGATGACACTGGCGGGCCGGGATTTGGAGACCCCTGGTTTAGATGAAAACATATTCATAACAAACAGTTTTGAATAAAAAAATGCCTGAATTAAATTAATTTGACAAATTACTTTTTTTTGTTTGTTCTTGTAAAAACTCAATCAAATGCTAAAATAGTAACTGAATTAATAAAATATCACACTTAAAAATATTTGTCTACCTTTTTCAGTATGATTTTTGTTTTGAAAAAAAAATGAAATAAATGTATGTAAAAACAGTGATGTCCGAATGATTTTGTGCGGCTGAGTTAGAATGAGTATGCACAATAAAAAAAAAAAAAAAAAATAATTATTATTTCATTTTAAAAATACATTCAAAGTAGTTTAAAATACATTAAAAATTCCCTTTTAAAATGCATCCAAAGTAGCCGTGTTTGTTGTCGAATAACAAATTATACCATGATAGCAAAAAATATTTGTGAAAAAAATTTTAAAAATTGAAGAAAAAAAAAAAAAAAACATGAAAAATTTACTCAATACAAAAATACTTCTTCATGTGCATGTAATATAAAGTTGACATTTCATATTTACTTTCTTTGGATTGTTGTTGTTTTTTTTCCCTTGTACTGTCAAAAGGAGTCAGGATTAGTAGTTAGAATTCAGGATTTATAAATTGTAGGTTGAGAAGTCAAGTAAAAGAAGTGAAAAGACAACGAAATACTGCACTTGGAACCCACAAAACCTATAATGGAAAGACAGATAATTATTGAACTTATCCTTCGATGCACTCAAAACAGCTATATCAAGCTTTCCACGCTTTGGTTCCATATCTTAAATGACTCTTTGATATTTCTTACGAGTAATTTGATTACTTATTTTCATTTCATCTATTATATTTTTTCTACGTTGGATGCAGTGGCTTTAATCGCGATGCCAGTTTAGGGTCCTATATACATACACTACTGTACCCAAAAATAAAGATATATTTATATCTTTTTCAAAAACACTTTATTTATTCTTCCGAATTTATTTCATCGCCTTCAAAGTAATCTCAACCGGATACAATGCACTTGTGCCAATTTTTTTCTAATCCTCAATGCATGCTGAAAAGTCATCGGCCGGGATGGTCTTCAAAGCGCTCGCCGATTTACTTTGAATCTCTTCAATCGACTAAAAAAAGGTGTCCCCGGACACTAATGAATATTTTGACGTCAAATTTCACACAGATGTGTAGGAAAGGGCCAACAACCTAAAAAAGAAAATTAAATTAAATTCCATATGGCCGGAAATTTAAAATTTAAATTGAAAAGTGGTTTTACTTTTTTGGATACTGTAGTATATATATATATGAATGACATAAAAATGTAAAGTTTTTTATACGGACTAATCACGCTACATCGACCTAGCGTTTCGTAGTCTCTACAAGTCAGTGTTTTCTAGAATTAAAAGAAAATTCTCCTTCCTAATAGATGGATGGTATCTAATAAAGATGAAATAAAGTAGTATTACTCTTTTTTAATATTAAAATTGTCTTAATGCCTGTAATTATTTACATTTATCAGTTGTAAAATATTTTTGAACACTAAAACAAATTATTCATGGAGGATCCTAGATTAAATCTTCCATCAGCTCACCTATTTTTTGATATTATTTCCGACAAAAATACTTTTTGTTCTTCAGCTCTTATCAAGATAGCATTGTCTTCATTGATATTTCAACTTACTTATATAATAGATATTTGAATAATTTAAACTCCATAAGTGGATTTAGGAGGCGTATTTTTATAGTTGTTTGTAATTTGAAGGAACAGCACAGAAAGAAAAATTTATTTGAAATTTAGAAACAGATAGAAATTATGATCTCTTTAGCTATGCATTATAATCTGTAAAAAATACTATTACATTTTCTTTTTTGTTTCACTATGGTATTAATTAACTCGCGGCGCTTTCATTCTTTACATCATTTGCATGATCGTCTATGTTTACATATCTGGATAATGAATCACACAGCTCGAAGGGAATTTTCACCGAATACAAACTTAAGCCATGGTCTTCCCATACACTCCATTCCCATATGCTTATGCAAAAATAACCGAGGAAAAAATTGTACCATGAAAAAAAAAAAAAATAAATAAATAAAATAAAGTTAAAAAAATATATATAATAAAAAATCGCTTCCCCATCATGCAAGGGGATGTTTTCTAAAAAAAAATGATTGCTGGTGGTAAAAAAAAAAAAAAATTCCCCATAGTTATTTCGTCATTTTCAAAGACGCAAGAGAGTGCACAAAATTGGGAAATCTGGAGTAAAGGCACTTACGGGGTGTGAGAACTACATCACGTGTTGTTTCTTTGAAGAGCGGACTGAATTTATCAGAGGAAAGCGTGTGTTCATTCTCACTAGGAAAAAGAGGGTTGCTTGAAAAAGAAAAAAAAAAAAAAAAAAAAAAAAAAAAAAAAAGGATGATTCCTGAGTGGAATTCCGTCTCGTATGTGTGAATTTCTTTTATTTTCTCCACCCTCCCTCATTCACCACCGATGCTCCAGCATTCTTTGTCTATTCACTTGGTTTGAGAGAGAGTCTAATGAATTTACCAAGACTTAAAAACGATCCGTATGGGAATGAGGACTTTTTTTTTGGCAAGACATTGCCCTGTATTTTAATTAGTTTCGGTGCTTCAAAGTTAATTATTTAAGCTCCTATTAAAATGATTATGGAAGTAAAAAAAAAGGAGGTTTTACAGTTTTCTTTTGATATTAAAAGAGTGTTGAATGTGGTTTTAAGTAATTATATATGAATAGAGAGAATTGTAAGTTTGCCATTGAATATGTTTGTAATTGTATGTTCTTATTCAAGATTCATTGTGAGTTTCAAATTCACGAAAGTGCAGTTAGAAGAATATTATGTAAAAAAAAAAAAAAAAAAAATAATTGATTTTTTTAAAAGAAAGTTTTTCGTATGATTCTTCTTGAACTTAGAGACAAATAATGAAAGTAATAACACCACACATTTAGTTAATTAGAGAAAAGAACAAATAGTTTTTTTCTAGGAAAAAATGAACTCTATAAAGTCAAAAGAGATATTTTTATTTCCTTATTGATAACATGATACAATGCTATTTAAAATGTTTCAACTTTTTTTTAATTATGGTAAAAAAATACAAATGATCCTGTCTGCAAACTTTGAACAATTTACAAATTTAAAAATCCATATAAGCATTAAACAAATAAAAGTTGTCAAAATCAATGCATGAAAAAGGTTGTGTAGAATTTACAGTATTCATGGGATTTCTACATTGCTTAAGCACTTGATTTTCGAATACACTTCCTGTTTAAATAGCTGAATTTCATTTGAATTATGATTTCAAAACTATGCAGCAATTGTAGAATTCAGAAAAAAAATGCTTTCGTTCAGTTTAGTTACTTGAAATTTTGTAATTTATTTTATTTCAAAATTTGTTTTCTAAAAGGAAAAAAATCATGCAAGAACATACTAAAATAAAATAATATATGTATGTATATGTATAATGTGCATAATATTGTATAATAATGTATGTGCGAATTTCTTTTATTTTCTCCACCCACCTCATTCACCACCGATGCTCCAGCATTCTTTGTCTATTCACTTGGTTTGAGAGAGAGTCTAATGAATTTACGAAGACTTAAAAACGATCCGTATGAGAATGAAGACTTACTTTTTTTTTTTTTGGTAAGACCTTGCCCTGTATTTTAATTAGTTTCGGTGCTCCAAAGTTAATTATTTAAGCTCCTATTAAAATGATTATGGAAGGAAAAAAAAACAGGAGATTTTACAGTTTTCTTTTTGATATTAAAAGAGTGTTGAATGTGGATTTAAGTAATTATATATGAATAGTGAGAATTGTTAATTTGTCATTGAATATGTTTGTAATTGTATGTTATTATTCAAGATTCATTGCGAGTTTCAAATTCACCAAAGTGCAGTTAGAAGAATATTATGTAAAAAAAAAAAAAAAAAAATAATTGATTATTTTTTAAAAGAAAGTTTTTCGTATGATTCTTCTTGAACTTAGAGGCACATAATAAAAGTAATAACACCACACATTTAATTAATTATGGAAAAGAACAAATATTTTTTTCAATAAAAAAATGAACTCTAGAAAGTCAAAAAGAGATATTTTTATTTCCTTATTGATAACATGATACAATGTTATTTAAAATGTTATAAAATTTTTTTAATTATGTTAAAAAAATACAAATGATCCTGTCTGCAAATTTCAACAATTTACAAATTTAAAAATAGCTGTAATTTAAAGCATACTTTATTTACATATCTTTTTCTCAACGTAAATTTGTTTTATCTCTATTAAGAATTGCTCGAAATAAAAAACAGTTAAAAGTTGTCAAAATCAATCCCTAAAAAAAGGCTTGTGTAGAATTTACAGTATTCATGCGATTTCTATAATACTTAAATATTTCATTGTCGGATACTCATTCTGTTTAAATTATCCTAACTTCATTTGAATTATGACTACTTCAGAAACATTTCAATGTTATGTATGAACTGTAGAATTTAGAAGAAAATATTTTTTTCGTTCAATTTGACCATTTTCAAAATTTGTTTTTTAAAAAGAGTAAAAAAAAAATCATGCAACAATACAGTAAAAAAATTAAATGAAATAAAAAAACACAGGAAAAAAATGATAAACAAAAATGTAAAAACACAGGAAATCACTATAAAGGAAAGTATAAATTGGCAATCCGTATTACTGCAATCTGAAATGATTTTCAGGCAATGGTCAATAATCTGTGTTAAATATAGATTATTATCATTAAAAATTATTAACTAGATTATATTATTATTATTATTATTAATTAGATTATTAACGGTAAAAACACATTATTATTATATTTAATATATTGTGTTATAAAAAGGAATAAAATCTAATAACCAGTCTAAATTTCTTATATAAAAATATAGGCTAAATTTTTTAAACTTCTAAAAATAATGTTAATGTCTTCGGTAATTTTATACCAATCAAAATAAAAGGAAACAATTATTTTTATTTATGATAAAAATTTAATGCCATGAAAATGCTTACATGTTAAAATTCTCTTCTCTCTGTAAAACTTCAACTCTGGTCCACGTGGGAAAATAAATAGAGACACAAACAACTAAAGACAGCTAGAAAATCTTTAAAAGAAGAGAGGGACTGAAATCTCAGATTTCAGCTTGCTTCTATGGCCTTGTTGACACCTGCTTTGGAATTTCTTGCATTCTCCCGCCACTGTCTTAGGTTTCGGGCAGCTGTGAGTCGACCCTTAAAAATGTATTCCTTCTTCTTTCATACTAATAAGTACAGCTGCTAATGTTTGAACAGTTTTGAAAGTATTTTATGGAAGCATAAACAGTCAAATTATCATATATATTAACAATATATAATACGTGAAGGAATTTGCTGTTCTATTTGAGTATTGAAATAATATATTGATTGAATGATTGAAATAATATAAATGTATAATTTATTTACTACTATTATTATTGCAATGCAAAAATTCGTATTTAGCTTTTAATCCATGAATGCCAGCGTTTTGTTGAAATGCTAAGAAGATTATAACAAGATCTAATTCTTTGTCGGCAGATTTCAAGACAAGTAGGGTTGCCAGCCCTACATCAAATGCTCTACAGTCATATTAGACAGGAACCTATGATTTGAGCTGGATACAAGTAGTACTACAAGCATACATGACACAGAACGCCAGAGTGCTAGTCCACATTGGATAGGCCACATTAGAAGACATAAATTAATGTTCGTGATATCACCTGTATATACCAAAAATATTTCATAGAATTGATTTCAACACAGTGTACAAATAAGAATCATATTCGGATCTGCTTATTGGTTAGCATGGTGTCTCAATCGGGAGAACTCAATCGCTGAATATTGTATCTCAAATCAGGTTTAGACATATAAGTTTTTTTTTTTTTTTTTTTTTTTTAAAATTGTAGATTAAAAATATAATGTGTTAATGGTGGTTTTAACTATGTAACAAAATAATCCTTTTTACATGTATTATAAAGAATCAACTATTTACAATATCGATACTCAGTTAATTAAAAAGTAAATCAGTATCATTAAGATATTTCAATATAAGTATAAGTGAACATTTTTGAATATATTGAAGAATAAAAATGGTAAAAATTTGGAATCAACATCAAAAGAAATAATTTGTTATAACTTCCTGTTTTTATATATTTGTTATGTTTGTCACCAGCAATTCGAATGGGGGAAATTAATGTTATCCAGGGCTTTCAAAGACAACCAACCACATTTACTTGTCATATGCAAGAAAATCTGGAAAAGTTCCAACAACATTTGAAAATAAGTGACATTTACTGTCACGACAACAATCTAGTCACCTAATTTTGAAAGCACCTACAATACAATATATGCCCTTCTGCATACCATCGAAGATCATTTTGTGTTTCGTTGTTGAACACAAATAGGCCTCTTGCATCCACATATATATGTTACGAACAACACAATATCGAGCAATAAAATAAAGATAATTCCTACTGTGAGAACATTCAATTATGATTACTTCGCTTTTGCATGTCGGACTGTAGAAAACCCAGAAAAATTCTCTCCAAGAAAATTCATTACCAACGAGAGACACTTTACATTTATTGTTACGATAGCCATTGAATCTTCACATTACTAATAGTTGATTGTTGTATGAGTATTAGAAGATTCAGAGGCTTTTCATGCTAGCTGCATAACGTGTCTTAGTCAATTTTAGATGATAAACTCCATAGAGTATTATTTATAGATGGTGGAATCTCATAAGCTATAATGGGAATTTCTTTAACATTGAAAATCACATCGACTCTAACGTAGACAACCATTGTAGTTACAGCTCCTACTTTATCCGCAACTTTACTTATCGATGTATTGCTGATTGGCATTTTTAAGTGAATAAAGAGAAAGAAAGCAATCAGACAGGCTAATTTTTTCATGAATATCCTGGTACACCTTTTTGAGAACTATTGGTATTACCCTCAAGTTGTGGTGTACACCAGGTTATATTGTATTTGCTACAATTCCATTATATATAACGGAGAAAGATAGCTAAAAGGAAGGTGCGAATTTCCAGGGAAAAAAATGCGAATAGGTTTTTGTTTTATTTTCCATGCCTTTCTCTTTAAAATGTCGTAGGCAGCACTTTTGCCTTTTTTCCCGTAGGTCTGTATCCTCCTTACTACTACTTCTTCTTCAGGTTATGTTAGATCATCATCTCCATAGTATTATTTACAGAGGGCATAATCTCATAGGCTGCATTAGAAATTTCTTCAACATTGGAAATCACATAGATTCTAACACTTCTATTGCCACTGTTTAAGTGAATAAAAAAAAAAAAAAACAGCAGTCAGAAAGGTTATGAACTCTTTGGCGCACTCTTTGTAAACTACTGGAGTATACCCTCAAGTTGTGGTATACAGCAGGTTATATTGTATTTGCCACAATTCCATTGTATATAACAGAGAATAATAGCTAAAAGGAAGGTGCGAATTTCCCGGAAAAAAATGTGAACAGGTTTTTGTTTTATTTTCCGTGCCTTTCTCTTTAAAATGTCGCAGGCAGCACTTTTCCCTTTTTTTTCCCGTAGGTCTGTAGTATCCTCCTTTTTCTTTCTGGCTACACGGGGATTCTGCTTTCTTCACTAGCATTTTGCAGAGAGAATTTTACAATGAAATTTTCTTTCTTTCTTTCTTTTTTTTTTTTTATCTCCGTCCCTTATGTCATGGACATGGAATTCTCGGAATGTGTTGGCGTAACCAAAGAAAGGGTTGGCCAATCCACCCGCCCATTTATGGAATGGCTCTCGAAGCTTCAAAAACATACATTCTCTTCCGGACCATGGGAAAAAAAAAGAATTCAAGAAATTTTAAGTGAAAAACTGCGAGGCATTTATATTGAAGGAGGACAAAAAAAGGTACTTTTAAAATCAAGTCTTACATGTTTTTAAACAGTAATTATTCCGGTGGGAGTATGTTTTCAATTTTTTTCTTCTTTAGTTTCATAAAAAAAAAATCTTTGTAATGTAAATTTCATGATTTTTTTTTTTTATTTTATCACAAATTTAATTAAGATAAAAATACATTGCTTAATGCAATTGTGTAAATGAATTTCTTAAATATAAGGGAAGTCCATTGTAACACTATTATTAGGTTTCTGAAGATTATTGTTACGCGAAATTGAATGCATTATACGAAATAAAGAAATTATGCAATATTAAAAAAAAAAACATCTTTGTAAAGTAAATTTCTTGATTTTTTACATTATCATAAATTAAACTAAGATTAAAAAAACTGCTTAATGTATTCAGATAAAAGAATTTCTTAAATATAAGGAATTCCAAGGTAATACGATTATTAAGTTTTTGAAGATTACTGCGTTACGCAAAATTGTATGCATTATACGAAATAAATAAATTATGCAATATTAAAAAAAACATCTTTGTAATGTAAATTTCATGATTTTTTGTATCATAAATTAAACAATAAGAAAAACATCGATTAATGTATGCAGATAAAAGAATTTCTTAAATATGAGAATTCTAATGTACTATAACATGATTATTAGCTTCTTGAATATTATTGTGTTACGTGAAATCGTATACATTATACGAAATAAATAAATTATGCAATAATAAAAATATCTTTGTAATGTAAATTTCATGATTTTTTTTTTATTTTATCATAAATTAAACTAAGATTAAAAATCTATGATTAATGTATTTGTGTATACAAATTTCTAAAATATAGGATTTCCAACATAACACCATTATTAGGCTCCTGAAGATTATTGTTTTAGGCGACATTGTATACATTATACGAAATAAACAAGTTATGAAATATTAAAAAAATATTTTTGTTATCCAAATTTCATGATTTTTTATTTATCTTAATTTAAACTAAGATTAAAAAAATATTGCTTAATATATTCAGATAAAAGAATTTCTTAAATATGAGAATTCCAGTGTGACACGATTAATAGGTTCCTGAAGATTATTATGTTACGTGAAATTGTATATTTCATACGAAATAAAGAAGTTATGTAATAATTAAAAAAAAAGATATATTTGTAAAGTAAATTTCATTATTTTTTATTTTATCATAAATTAAACTAAGATAAAAAATTTAGGTTTAATGCATTTGCGTAAATGAATTTCTTAAATGTAAGGATCCCAATATAATACAACTATTAGGTTCTTGAATATTATTGCGTTAACGCAAAATTGTATACATTATACGAAAAGAAATTATTCAAAAAAAAAAAAAAATATCTTTTATAATGTAAATTTCATGATTTTTTTATTTTGTCATAAATTAAACTAAGATTAAAAAACATTGATTAATGTATTCAGATAAAAGAATTTCTTCAATATAAGGAATTCCAATGTAACACGATTATTAGGTTCCTGAAGATTATTGTGTTACACGAAATTGTATACATTATACGAAATAAAGAAGTTATGCAATAATCAAATATATATATATATATTTGTAATGTAAATTTCATCATTTTTTATTTTATCATAATTAAACTAAGATTTAAAAATCTAGGCTTAATTTATTTGTGTATACCAATTTCTAAAATATAATGAATTCCAATGTAACACCATTATTAGGCTCCTAAAGATTATTGTTTTAGGTGACATTATACATAATACGAAATAAACAAGTTATGAAATATTAAAAAAATATTTTTGTTATGTAAATTTCATGATTTTTATTTTATCATAAATTAAACTAACATTAAAAAACGTTGCTTAATGTATTTGAGTAAATAAATTTCATAAATATAGGGAATTTTGAGTAAATAAATTTCATAGGGAATTTTGGGTAAATAAATTTCATAAACATAGGGAATTGTATATATTGTTCAAAATAAAGAAGTTATGCAATAATTAAAAAAATACCTTAATGCAAATTTCTTGATTTTTTTTATTTTATCATAAATTAAATTAAGATTAAAAAACATTGTTTAATGTATTTGATAAACGAATTTCTTAAATATATTTCTTAAATATTTCTTAAATATAAAAATTCCAATGTAACGCGATTATTATATTGAAGATTATTGTGTTACGCGAAATTGTATAGATTATACGAAATAAAGAAATTATGCAATAATAAAAAAATATCATTGTAATGTAAATTTCAGGATTTTTTATTTTATCATAAATTAAACTAAGATTAAAAGCCTAGGCTTAAAATATTTAGATAAAATAATTTATAAATTTATAAATTCTAATGTATCGCGATTATTAGGTTTCTGAAGATTAGTGTGTTACGCAAAATTGTATATATTATACGAAACAAAGAAACTATGCAATAATAAAGAAAAATATCTTAATGTAAATTTCTTGATTTTTTTATTTTATCATAAATTAATTTAAGATTAAAAACATTGCTTAATGTATTTGTGTAAAATAATTTCTTAAATATAAGGGATTCCAATGTACACGATCATTAGGTTTCTGAAGATTATTCTGTTACGCAAAATTGTATATATTATACGAAATAAAGAAACTAAGTTATAATAATAAAAAATATATTTCTAATGTAAATTTCCTGACTTTCTATTTTAGCATAACTTAAAACAAGTTTAAAGAACAGCTGCGTAAAGTATTCAGATAAAAGAATTTCTTAAATATAAGGAATTCCAATGTAATGCAATTATTAGGCTAATGAAGACTAATTAGGCTAATTGTACACATTTCTCGAAATAAAAAAGTTATGCAATAATCAAAAAAGATATATTTTAATGTAAATTTCATCATTTTTTTATTTTTTCAGGAATGACGCTAAGATTAAAAACATTTTTTAATGTATTTGGGTAAATTAATTCCTTAAATATAGGGAATTTCAATGTAATACAATTATTAGGTTCTTGAAGAATATTGTGTTACGCGAAATTGTATATATCATACGAAATAAAGAAATTATACAATAATTAAGATATGAATTTAACTGTTTTAAAATGAAAATGCTTATTCTTTTTGACATCAAGAGTATATTTTTTTAAGATAATTAGTACAAAATTCTATTAATTATATGTATATATATATATTATCCCTATCGATCTCTGTTAAAATTTTTAAGATAATCCAAAATTTTTATTTTGAGTTTTATCTAAATCAAAAGATTTTAAGAGTTACATTTTACAAAGGATTGATTTCACATATATTTATATTTTATATATCTATGGAAATGTTTTAAGTGCTTAAATACACATTTAAAAATATCAGGAGTTATTAATAAAAAAGGGATTAATCAGGAATTAGGAATCAGGAATCAAGATTAATCAGGGAGTTTATTAATAAAAAACATATTATATATTATTTAAAATATAAAAAGCCAAATGTATTTTCATTAAATATGCCTTCCTCTATAAAATAATTTAACTTTCAGTTAAATTACTTTATGTTAAATTTAACTTAAAGGTCAGTTTTCTCTAAAAATCATGAAAAATAAAATTTTGTAATTTTTATTATCATAGCTTTAGTATCCACATTGTTACGTAATTATTTTATTAAAACTATGCTAAAATCTACATTTTAAATCAATGTAAAAATATATCTATTCTAAAACGTAAAATACATTTAAAAAAATTCAAATTATTTTTGTTCTATTCATAATACCATTCTGAAATTTTGTGAAGAATTTAATTACATTATCATATGACTGAAATGTACAATTTCGTTTTCGTTTTCGACATTGTCTATGTTCCTTTTACTTAGATTAAAAGCAAATAGAAATGTTCAGATTAATTCAGATGAAGCAGTCGCATGAAAAACTAAAATGAATAGAATAATTATATTTTGATAAAATCTCGCTTGAGCCAAATATTTCGCTTGTGTTATGAAAGATATTTCAGTACTTCATTGTTTAAAATTTTCTTAGAAGAGAGACATATCTTGGAATAATTTATAACAAGTAGTAATTAAAGAATGGAACTTAGTATAATTTTAGTAGAGATACTGTTCACTGCTTATAATACAAAGTGGCACAATTTTCAGCTAATTAAAATCAAGACAAAATGGAAAAAACTTAAGTACTCACAAAAATTGTCAATGTTATCTAAGTAAGGATATGTTTCATTATGAAGTGCAAGGAATTTTTTATTATGAAGTGTGACTTAATCCGAAATTGATGCACGTTTAGCATATGTGATGCATGCTTTCCACCATTGTAAATCAGAACTAGTATAAAATACGTATTTAAGATCAATAGATTAAACTGGGTTGCACATGTATTTAGAACGAATAATTTAATTCCTGTAAAAAGTCATTTTGGCAAAGCCACAGGGACAAAGGAGAAGAGGACGACCCAAGTTGCGATGCATAAAACGCAGTTGACAAAAATTTTCTGTTCTAAATGTTAAGAATTGGAGGACCATTGTCACCACAAGAATGCATGGAAATCTCTTCAAAGGAAAGCTTTGGCCAACTCTGGGCTGTCCTGCTATTAATGATGACGACGATGAAATCAGAATTTGAGAGACTTTTCAACATAAATCTATCAACGTTATTTTGAAATTTTGCATGATTTGAGGCACAGATTTGTAATAAGGAAATTTTGTTCCAGAGGATTAACAGGCCATGCAAAGTATCCTATGTAACAATTAGTCTGCATCGTGTTTAACACGATTTAAAAATATTTAATTAAAATGTTGTCTGCGATTTCACTGTACATATGACAAAAATTAAAAATCCATATTCTGCAACTGTATAAACTCACAACATTATTCTTCAGACATGACGAATTCACGGACATTCTGGCTATGGCATTTTTCTTAAAGGATTGTAAGTGAATGATGAATTTGAAAAGATTACGTTGTTGAGAAATATTACACCCAAGTAATCTTTTTCTGAACGATGACGTGCTCGTAGCAGAATGCCTAAACACAAGCCTCTGTGCATATAAGTCAATATGATTTATCTCTGGGAAAATGCTCTGGAAGGTACATGTATTTATATCATTGAAAGATAAGCGACATCCTTACAGTCGGTGACTCGTTCATTCTACCTGACATAGTTTGATGGTATGGTCACATAGTTTGATATTTAGACAAAGCGCAGGTTAAGAAATGAAAGAGAACCTTTGTTTAATTGAAATCTTGCTGAAAAATTGGTCCCTTGCTTATGAAACTCTTGCTGTAGAAAATCTTGTCAAGTGGTTGTACGCAGATGAATAAGAAAAGTGAACATATTTGAACATTTCAAATAGAGAACGATGATGAAAACGATGTCAATCAGAAGAAGATAATTTATTTCAAAGATTAATATGTTGCTCCCTAAGGAGAGGTTACACCTGAAATTCTGTTGAAACTTATACAGTGACTTAATATTGCAGCAAGAAAACGTGTATGATTCCACAAATAAAAACTTTCGATTACTACTTCAATTGAACAGTTTCATTTCCCATTTTTATGAAAATATTAAAAGCGTGAGTGCAATAAGTACATGCAATGCAACACAAATTTATAAATTGTGTGTTAATTTATATTTATCAAGTATATCTGAATTATGTGCTTATCCGACGAGTGCTATATACGTATATATCCTCTTCTTATGTGTATGTGTGTGTGCATCGGCCTCCGTTCAAGGCAATTTATGGAAAATGAATGAAGAAGACCTGCATTCGATTAGAACTGCAAAGAGTGAGTGTCTCATATGTGAATATCTTATGGATACCCCCTTTAAGTAACTTTACTGACAATGCATGATCCTCACACACCCTATTGCCTTCACTGCTGAATATTTTGCGAGTAACAACTGAACCAAAGTCGGTCGAGAACTATATATCAAGCAATAAAATATTAGATACACATCTAAATAACATTTGCACAATTTTAAGCGCTTTCACTTATCTACATGAAAATAATTTGCTTCGCCCAAAATAAATGAACAAATCGCCGTCCAATTATTTTCAAAAATTGTTCTACCCCGGAAAACAAACCGCCTCTAATCCCGCAATTCGAAACGAAGGCCCAGCGAACCCTGCCTGTGTTAAATCTTTCCATTATACCCGGCTTTGGGAAGCTTAGCGGTGCTTCATATTTAATCACTACAGAATTCGCAGTGTATTTCTGCAGTAGACGTGGTTCAGTGAATACGCTCCCTTTCAAGGTAATAGTAATATTGACATCAGTAGCTGCTCGATTAGTTTATGTAGCCGGACGAGCCCTTTAGTTAAGGTACTCCATCACAGACTGAACAAAAAGGGGTTTCCATATCCTTCGATGGCGCACTGCATTATGTAAGGATGGATAATCAATCTACTTCTGCCCACGATATCGGCTCTCTCTAAGATTTTCAGAAGCAGCGGCTATTCACCGGTGCGTTTCCATTCGGACAGCGAATAGACCAGTCGAATAGATCTTCCCTCCACATTGTTGAGGATACCACTCGCCATTGTGAGTGAAAGATGCATCTTGCTGAAATGGGAATGGTTAGATGCATTCAACTAGTGTTGATTATAATAATTTGTAACGATTGTCTTAAAATAATTTGTAAAATACAGAAAAGAAACATTTATAAAAGAGTAGTAACAACCGGGCTCAGTTTCGGAGTCGCTTGTGGCGTCTGCTGTACTCTTCGATTAATGAAACGAGTAGACTCGATGGCGATTCTGACAATCTGTATAAGCACCTCGCATTGAGAGCCAGGCTGCTTGGTGATCATTTCTGGAATTTTCTCCCATAAGAAGTACAAATGTTTTTTTTAATGTTTTTGTGTGCTGAATGCATTAAATCATCACAGGACGTACTGTTTTCTTGAAAAAAAATAATCTTTATTTTTAACACCGGAAATTTTTAATGAAAACGTTAAAGTTCAAACAATTTGCGCATAATGAGTATAAATCAATAACGTAGTACACTACACAAACAGTGAACTTGTTTGTAAAAATTATCTTAAAAACTGAAGCTTTTTTTTTTTTTTTTGTTCCTATGCAAAAAAAAATCATTTATCAAGCGAAGGTGAAATAAGATGATTTTGTTATTTCTGACATATGAAAATTGATGCAAGACTTAATTTGATATAAAAGTGATCGCAAAAAGAAAGATGCTTTGACCTTTTAAATTTTATTAAGTTTCCTAGAAATCAGAGAGATCCTATTTACGAAGATATAATTCAAATTATGCTATGGAAATTCGAAGAACTTGAGTGTAATACGAGTCTGAAGATTTATTTTCTCAATCATATTTTAATTTTTCCAGGAAATTCTTAGATCAATGAGTGGAGTTCAAGGTGAAATTTTCGATGAACATATTATAATCGAAAAACGATATTAAGGATTTAAATATGGTAGATTATTATTGGTCCGTCTATCAAATAAGCCGCTTTAAAGAAAGAGGGATAAAACTTCATTCTAACATTTCTTCAGCAAAGTTATTTGATTAGGTCGAATATGATTTTTCCATCAAAATAATTTAATTTCATAATTTAATTCACTTTTAATTATCCCAATTAAAACCTTTTAATTTCACGATTTGTACCAACAAAATTGGATTCATTATCAGAAAGTTATTTTTTTTTGTATTTTACTCTCCTAGATAAAAAAAATGCTTTAATGTGCTAATTATATTTTCAAAATTAAATCTGAAAATATTTTAAAATGTAAAGTCTTTGTAATCAAGTAGACAAATATAAAAATATATATTTTAGAAGCTGATCCTTTTTTTTTTTTTATTTTTATTGTAAAATAAAGGCACAAGCCTATACAAACATTGGCCAATATAAAATTAGGATTAATTTTTTAACTTTTTTTAACTACAATTTCTTTAGGTTAATCTACTTTTTATTTTTATTTTTAGTAAAAGTGAGTTCTTTACAACATTTTACATATCTATGAACTATTTTTCTACTCTTTAATAGCAAATACTTTTGCCGTACAGCATAGATTGTGCACCTATATCCAAGTAATTTTTATTGATGTATTCAAGAATCGTTTCTAATTTATGTATTGAAGCCCGCTTGAAACTTTACTTCTGCATTTTTTAAATATTCCTCCACCATTAATAAATCTTTATCATCTGTGAATAGGGATAATGGAAAGACGTTATTTTAAAAAGAAATAACACAATTTTTATTTAGATTTGATATCTCTTGAGAGAAAGATTTCTTTTCGATTCTGCTGGTTGCGCCAGTAAGGAAACATCAACACATTTTATTGATCTTAATTACAATATCCACGACTAACCTATCTTAGCGTTAAATAGTCTCAGTGACTTATGCCATTGCCAAACTAAAACTGGTGCGTCATCACGGCTTCACCATTAACACGACTATTCAATGTCTCTCCTCGGAAACCAAATGTCGACTATGCTTCCTATTTATTTTTTCTGATCTAAAAAATTTTTTTAAGTTGCTTAATGACAAAACTAATGTAACTAATGAATCATAATTTAAAATACACTTCCTCAAATACCAGAAAAGCACAAATACTATTCTCAAGTTTTAATATACTGATCTTATTTAATTATAAGAGGAAGATAATGAACAAGTTGGTTGACATAGTTTGGCTTTGGAGGCATTTATTGACATTTTTGGCGTTAGAGTCTGCAATTGTCTTTGTTTGTCTTTGTAGGCTTTGGTTGACATGGTTTGGCAGCTACTTTTATTGTGACTTGCTACAAATAATCTTCAATGTTTTATTGGATTACTTATACAGTTATTGGTTTAAATAGTACTTTTTAAACAATGTGTGAAGTCTTAGTTCAATTCTTTCCAATCTTTTTTTTTCAACGTAATTTTACAACATAACGACCGTTTTTAAACTACACAATTTGGCTGAAAATTTCTAAAATTTTCTTTCATTTTTGGATACATTGTACCTAAGCCTACACCTTTTAAATCATAAATCAATTTAAAATTATTTTGATAGATTCGTTATCAATTATTAAACAGCAAACTATTCCATGTGTAAATAGTGATTACTTTAAATTTCCTGATGTGATCCATTTGAAAACTGTATCTCTTAAAATAAAAATCTCAATCAATTAATGATCTCAATTCTTTATATGATTTATTCTGAATTTTACTATATTTAAAATAAATTGTATTTGAATATCAATAAGTACCCTTTAAATTTCATATTTAATGGTGTAATGATGTATACAAGGATATATTTCAAATGTAATTGTTTTGCGTTGTTTTCAGTGAGGACAAGTAATAAAGCTTTAGCGAATCAGTTGAAACTTATTCATAACCAAATCGTTTAATTGATATTTCTAGTTTTAAAATATTCGTATTTGTCAGAAAATTTGGATAATGTAACAAGTGATATTTTTCCTTTCATTAAAACTTCATCTTTAGCTCCCTTGCGCCATTATTATGACAATCGGATGATAAAATTAATAATATCGAAAACACCATCAGCGTTGATTTCATTACATTCGCAATTGCAAAGGAAATCAAAAAAAAAAAAAAAAAAAAAAAAAGAACAGCTGTTTGCAATGATTTTTTATTCATTGAATGGTCTGGAATATATCATGGATTATCAGTACATGACCTTTCTACTATATCATTAACAGTTTAGTTTTCTAATTAAAACAATTTATCAAATTAACAAATTTGGAAAAAAGGATACCATTCACTTCAGGGTGTCATATTAATTTAGTAATATTTCTGGATAGAATACAATAGGATGCATTCATGTTAGTTTTATTGGGCAGGACTCTTTCATGTTAGTTTTCCATTGTGTGTATTTCAATTCATGTGCGTAATTCGTTTTTATTGCTGGTATATGAATCTTAGGTAAACTTATCTTAACAATTATATTCAAAGCGTTATAGAAAAAGTTTTAAAAATCAAAAAAGATTTTAAAATTGAAAATTATTTACACTTTTTTACTATGATATGGGATAACAAAATCTTATCTTTGCGGTGTTCTTACTATATCTAAAATGAATTAGTCCATATTTGGGAGAATCTCTGGGACATTCCATGACTAACACGACCATTACGTAACCATTACGTAGGCAACTTAAAAAATTGAAACAATGCCTTTTAGCACGCATGGTTGAACAAGCATGTCCACTTGAAATGCATATGAAAAAAAAAAATGTAAGAAACAGTCAAAGCTAATGTTTTACAAGGAAAATTAAAGGAAGAAGGATGGATTACTTAAAGGACAGACGCATCCGTCGTCAAGTGTTGGTGGTCTATCTATTTCCGTTGGCTTGTTACAACATATTCAGGACTTGCAATATGCTCACATAGCGACTAGGACAGTTATACGACGATTATTCTGCAGCAACTTGCTCTAATGATACCCATCAAGAAGAATGTATAAAATAGAACCTATGTCTTCATTTGTAATAGTGCAGGGCTACACTTAGGTGGACATCGTGTTCTTCAGAAAAGTCACTTAGTCACGCGTCTGTTTCGGAAATGAAAGTCACCAAATATAAATCTGGCTTTAAAGTTGTGATAGATTCAAACTAACCTTCAACTACGGAAAGCCACAGCTCACGATAGCGTGACTTTATTGTACAGGACGTCATTGACTAGGACATTCGGTTACTGTTGCACCATATTGCTGAAAATATGATAGCCTAATGATAGATGGAAGATGTAATGTGACAGGGAGCATTACATTTCCTTGAAAGGGTGTCCATTGTCATTTGCCCGCAGAATAACGATCGATTGCTTATGGAGGGCAACCGAGAGGGCCTGTAAGATACCTTCAATACCAGGTGCTTTCCAATATAATCTAGATTAAGAAATAATTATTAGTAATTATTTTTAAATACATAAAAAAACTGTAACTAAAGTTATAACAAGGCATTATATTGTTTTAACATATTGAAATAGTGAACAAATATACCAATGCTTTAACAATGCATTATAATAAAGTTATCATTTTTAATTTATTAGATATTTTTGTTTACCAAAATCTATTCGGTAACTCTAACGTGGTATTCGTCGTAATTATACCTCGCATGTGTTTATCTGAAGCTATTAATTTATCGCTGCAGTTGATAAAGTTTAAATTAACTAACAGATAGTATATTGGAAGCCGATGAGCTGGATGGTGTTTTAATAACGGAAATATCCAATCCTCAAAGGAAGATTTTAAAGATCTAATAAACCTGGAAGATTGGTATTTATTCGTGTATCTGAAGAGGTGGTATTCATATTATATATAAAAATAGAAATTGATATTGAAAGATATGAAACGTACGTATAGTAAATTTTTACTCAATTTCTTACTATTCATCTTTTATTCGACAATACTTATACGTATATCTTTATATGACCGCTACATATAAAGATTTTTGAACAATTCCTATAATATTCGTACATCTTACAGAATTTTAATTTCGTATTTTTAAACTTTTTCTAAATTAAAATAAGTATTAACGCAATTTGTTTCTTAAAAACTTATAGTAATTGTTCGAAAATGACTTTATTATTTTTAATTTTAAATATAAGAATAATTTTAAGAATTTTTGAATAGTCTAATTAAGAATACATTTTTTATTTGAGAACAATTTTAATAACATTTCAAGAATAAAAATTACAAGAATATTATGAAAAGTTATAAGAATAAAGTGTTGCAACGTATAAGAACAGAAAAAACAAATGAATAGAAAAATTAAAAAAAAAAAAAAAAAAAAAAAAAAAAGGTAAAGAATAAAAAGAAATAAATCAAAAGCTGCAAAAAATTATCTTAGTGTGTTTTTGCTGTAGCTTTAATATGAGTAGCTTAATATATGAGTATCTTGATATATGAGTATTATTATGAGTAGATTACTAAAGCTTTAACAAGTAAATATTAAGCCATTCTTTTTGCGATCTACAGAACAGTTCAGTTCTTTATTGCAAAAAATGTTGAATTCTTTGTAAGTGTTTAATCTTTTAAAAATTAACTTTTTAAATCTAAGGAAGTAGTAAATTAAATTATGTGGAAAAGTAATGTCAAATTTGAATAAAGTACACTGAAATAATTCTTAAAAATGCACTGAATACATAATTATAATGAATAATAGGGATTGCTGTTTTTATTAGCTTTTACTTAATAAAAAGCTAATAAAAACAGCGCAAATACTAAAATGTTTTTCTCATATTTAATTATTTGATGGGCCAATCATAAAATATTAGCCGAAAGAAATGGCCCAAATTGCATTTCATTTATGAGAACCAAAGGAAAAATATAAACATTCACATCATTTAATGCACAATTCCATATAGAGCAGATATTCACATATCGTTGCCCACGAGTTCTTTTCTTCCTGCCGAATCAACATGCATCAATTTTACTTCAAAAAAATATTTCTTTAAAATTTTTTTTGAAAAATTTTTACATTTTGTTAAAGCTTAAAATAGGAACGGGATCCAGTTTTTAATTTAATAAAAAATAGGTATTTATTTATCAGAATTTTTTTCGTGTTTTTCTACATTATTACAGAGTTAGATAAAACAACATGTTCACCAATTTTTTAATTCTATTCTTCGTACTGTCAGTAACATGCTCCCCAATTTTTAATTCTATTCTTCTTACTGTCAGAAACATGTTCACCAATTTTTAATTCTATTCTTCTTACTGTCAGCAACATGTTCACCAATTTTTAATTCTATTCTTCTTACTGTCAGAAACATGTTCCATTTTTAAAATTGTGGAAGCAGAATTTTTAATTAAAGTAGAAGAGGTATACATGAAATATTAAAATGCTTAAGTTTGTTTGAATAACACATTTTTATTTTTTGGTAACTAAACTTTTTATCAAATATTACGAGATTAATAAATTTGTGTATTACTGTGCATCAAATTCTATCTACGCCTTATATTTTTGAATTTTTTTATTGCTATGCTATATATTTTTGAAAGGAATGAAATATGTACATATCAGATAATTTTCGATATTTTTTTCTAATTTCGTGTACTAATTGTCCATCGGCCAATTTAGGTCAAGAGCATACTGCTTCCACGATTTCTAATGGAGTAAGCATAAACATTGGCATCCCAGAAAGCCAATTCACGGAAAGTACTTTTTCTCATTGTAATTGTGTCTTTTCTATTTACCAGTTGACATTTCTCTACCAATAACGTTTTTTCCACATATATCTTAATTGACTCACTGCTTTTATAAGCAAAACCTATATCATCAGGCAGTTCATTGCAAAATGTAAGGGTGGTCATAATGTTTTGGCTCTTGAATGTAAATATTTTTTGTTAAGTATTTATATTACGATCATGCATGTCATAAACATCCCCCTTTTGTCGTGTCCTTATATTACACTCATTTATGTATGCCGTAACACTCACAGGTGATGAAAATAGAACATTGACTTTCGGGAGGACTTTTAGAGGTAATTTCCATCAGGCACGACGACTGCCGAGGCGAAGCACAATACGTTTAACAATCCTCCATCGAGTCTCTCTTTACTGAAACCAGCGACTGCAACGAACGCCGCCATTAGGTGGAACCAGAGCCTTCCTGTTCAAGCTACGGCTTGACTGATTACAGCATATTTAAACTGTTGACAGCCCACCTCTCTAATTAGGGCAAATTTTAAACTTTAGTTTTCTTAAATGCTCAAATTTGTAGTATAAATCTTTCTTGAGTCTGTTTGTAATAGTAAATATTTTTTTAAATTTTTGATAATAATAATAATAATAATAAAATAATAGTAACATTTTGTTTAACATCAAAATAGATTTGAAAATAATGTTTGAATGTCCCGAAAGTGATTTTTTGGAAGTAATGCTTTGGAAAACCTAAAATTAATAGCCATGTATCAGAAAAAAAGAATTATAGTTATAGCCCAAAAAAAAAAAAGAATTATAGTTATAGCATAAAAAGAATTATTGAACTCGTTGGTTGGTTATAATGGTCAACTTGGCCAAATATCTTCAATCATTTTGAAACCAAAAAAATCGCCTTCCTTATCTTTTTTCATTGCCTATGGCCAGCAGCAAAAAAAGCAGAGGGTCATATGTCAAATGATCCGAACAATTCGTCTGCGACCGAAATCTCTTTTTTGATGTGATCCGTAATAAAGGTTAAATTTGAAATTGAGTAATTTAAAATTCAATACAAAAGCAAAAGCTAGTCGTATAATTTTATTGCTTTATAATCCTAAGTAATATTACAGAAATATCTCAGGTAATATTGATAATAAAGAAGACAAATATTTGGTCAGCGTTAAATCTTTTATATAATTTTTTCCAATCAAAAAATTGCAGAGTTAATATGTATGATCAGTTTTTAAAAATTTATATTTTAAAAAAACTATCACACATAATATAGTTAATGATAAATAAAAATATTTTGCCGGGTTTTTTTCCGATACAAATGTTTGATGATTGAAATTTTGTAACATATCAAACATTTGATATTTATTCAAGGTCTTTTGAAACGTTTTGCAATTTTACAGTGACGATGTTTCTTAATGTAGCACTGATGCATATATTCATTCTATGTTTTTGGCAATGGGGATTTATAAACAAGATCTTTAATGGTAACCCATAAAAGAAATAACATAGTGTAAGATCAGGCGATCTTGGTTGCCATGTGAGTAAGCTTAAATTATTGTCAATCGCAACGTCTAATCCAGTAATTGGAAAGTTCCTCTTCTAAATTACTACTATCAATAAAAGACCAATGGGGTGGAGCTCCATCTTGTTAAAACACAAAATTCGAATTTTCCGGTAGCAGTTGGGAAAATAACCACATTTGTAACATTATTATTACTATCTGTTACCTTTTTCTCGGCCGAAAACTTGTTTGTTCATTGAGTTTATTGAATGCTATGAGCAGTTGTGGTTTTCAAACAAAATTTTAATGCACCCATAGAAAGAAATAACTTGGCGTAAGATCAGGTGATCTTGATGGCCATGTGATTACGCTTAAATTTTTATCACCCACAAAATCTAATCTGTAATTGGAGAAACTCCTCTTTTAAATCGCCGCTAACAGCCAAAGACAAATTGGGTGGAGCTCCATCTTGTTAAAACACAGTTGTGAAAATAACTATATTTATAACATATATAATTACTACCTGTTGCCATTTTCTCGGTCGAAAAAAATGTTGTTCAATGAGTTTGTTGAATGTTGTTGGCAGTGATGGTTTGTAAACAAGATCTTTAATGTAAAAAGCAAAAAAAAAGAAAAGTAAATTTAAAGAATGCATCAATGGTGTATGAAATACTGTTGATCATTTAATACTGCAAAAATGTGTGAAATTAATATGATTACGTAATAGATATTTATCGTGATATGCACTTTTTAAAGTAATTTATATGTTATGTAATGAAATGTAATATAATGTATTTAATGTAATATAATGTTTTATAAGTAATTTTTTAAATCTGTAAATTTCGTATACAATATTTTTTTTCCTTTTGTGAATCGATCGTGCATGTCAAAAATGAAAGAAAGAAACATAATTCCATCTTTAAAAGTAGCTTTTATAATTACTTCCTTCCACTTTTGCTTCTTATTTATAAGCAGCATTTCCTTTCCATTTGATATTATTCGCTCGAAGTTTAAATAACTCGTATAAAATTCAACTAGAAAGTAAATAAAAAAAGAAGTCATGAAATATTCATGAAAATGTACAAAAGCCAAATTAAAGCCAATCTTCGTTCCATCTTCTGCTGAGGCATGAATTCTTTATTCGACGAATAATAATTTCGAAACTTTATTATTATTTTTTTTCCTGCTTTGACACGTCAAACAGTACTTTTTCCTGAGAAGTATTTCTTGATCCATCAATGTCAACGTAATTGAAGGGTAAAGAACATTTATTTCGTATTTTCTTCGTATTGAGCACGAACCTAAAATTGAACTTTACTCGATACATGCTTTATAATATGTAAAATAATGAATAATTTGTCAGTGAATATGAGATACTAGATTTTGATTTCTGTTTTGATAATTGTTAAAAACATTTAAATTGTCAGAGCAAGTTAAAAAATAAACCACTTTCTCCAAGTTTTAAGTATAATTTAACTACATGAATCCAGTACTTGAAATATGATATGCATAATGTCTCGTGTGATATAGTATAATGCCTCGTGTAGACATAATGTCTCGTGTAATATGACATAATGTCTCGTGCGATATGACATAATGTCTAGTGTGATATGAAATAATGTCTCATATATGACATAGTGTCTGGTGTAACATGGCATAACATCTCATGTAGTATGACATAATGTCTCGTATGATATGACATAATGTCTCGTATGATATAAAATGTCTCGTGTAACCATAATATATCGTGTGATATGACATAATGTCTCGTGTAACATGACATAATATATCGTGTAATATGACATAATGTCTCGTGCGATATGACATAATATATCATGTAATATGACATAATGTCTCGTATGATAAGACATAGGATAGCTCTGGATTCATTGTAATCACGAAGTATTGGTTGGTTTCAAACGATTTTTTTTAATTCATGTGATTGGAGTTTGAAACTCAATGAACAAACCCAATCGGAAATTTCCGTGTCTCTTCTGGTGATGTTTAGAATAAATCTGTCGCTCAGAAAGTCCTTCTGTTAGGGAGAAGGGGAGTTGTGAACTGTAAGATTGTAACTGTATTATTGCGTATGAGGGTCAGTCAAAATTGCAGTGGTGAAATATGAGTAGCGTTGGTAACGTTGAATTTGCTACGTATTTGTCGATCCAGCTACATATTTGTTAGCTATAAATAAACAAACAAATTTTTAAATAAATATTTAAAAATTTTTAAATTATTTTAAAAAATTACTTATTAATTATTTACATAAAATTAATTAAAATTATTTAAAAATAAATTTTTAATAATCTTTTATTTTAAATTAAAATCGATTTTATTTTATTCACTGAGAGTCTATAGTAAATTATTTAAAATAAGTAATTTTTACAGCTAATAATTTTTTTCACGTGGTATAATTTTAATTAAAAAAGACTAAACACGCACATATACGAAAAAGTCCTTGAAAGAATGAAACTTTTTACTATTTTGCACTCGATAGTGTTTGTGATGTTCAGCATCTTGCTTCGTCAGTCGGACTAACTAGTAGGAATTTTCCGGATTTTCTCCCATACGATACTCAAATGCGGTGTAATTCCCCCTAAAAGTCCTCCCGGAAGGCACTTCTCTCCTTCTTCAGCGACTTGGAGCCTACTCTCCTACCAACGGGTGCTCCATCACAACAGAAACTGCTTTTTCCCTTCATCCATGAGTTGCTTACTCATGCGGTGTCCGTCCGGCACTGCAGGACACTGAGTATTAGTCACAACAATAACAAGTGACGCACTGTTTCAAACAAAGGACACAATGCAAGTGGCACATCATACTGTTTCAAAACATGACCTAAGTTATCATGAATAAATTGATGCAGTTAATACCGTTGAAGAAAGATAAATTGTAAGCTTATCTTGAGTAAAGCTATTCTTCTTTTTTTCTTCTTTGTTATCTCATATGTCGGTGTCGGCAGCAGAACATGGCTTTTATTTATTTTATTCAACATACAAGTTACTGGAGTTCAAAGTTTTGATTTGTAATTGTTTGGAATTTTTTCTCAACTGTTACAACTGCTTTACGCAATTCATGTAACATAAATACTTTAATTTGGATGATAAAGAGTTTTCGTTGTTATCAAAAGAAAAAAAAAAAAAATTAAAGCACTTATTTAAAAAAAAAACTGATCGTATCATTGAAAACTGATGAAAGAGCTTCAGTGAGAAAGTTCTGATTGAAAAGTAAAGGGATTCATTATATCTTACAGATAAAAATTCGTTATTATAAAAGCAATCTAATTTCAACATGATGACATTTGTCTATGTTGACATTTTAAAATAGATATCATATCACTGTTTTTAATTGCATTAATTGTGGTGCCTGATGGCCGAATGGCTAGCTCTTGGTGCCATAGGTTTCGGGTTTGAGTTTGTAGCCATGGATGTTTGTAGTGGTTCGGAATCCATTTTATACCGTAGGTCCCGGTCTAACAGGATCGTAGAGCGTTGCGGGGGTAGTGTTACTCTGCGTCTGTGACTTATCTTCAAGCTACAAACACCTTCTGGGTAGTGCTAAGTAAGTAACGTCGGTGCAGCACTTGTCTTAAGGCATAAAAGACAACTGTCTAAATATTTGCCAGCTGCTTTAGAAAGACAAAAAAATGGCAATAATTGTGGAGAGAATGAATTATTCGTAGATTTTTAAATGCTCCCGACTTCAAAAAGTTTGAGGTCCATTGATTTACAGTAATATCAGAAGAAACTCATAAAATAGTCAAAAAAGATAAATGAAATATGACATCAGTATCAACTTCGAAATTATTTTTGTTTATTTATTTTTTTTCTTTCTCTGCTGAAATTGTAAACTGTATGACTCGAACTTCCCTCACAAAAAAAACTTTTGGTACCACAGGCTTCAGGGTTGAATGTTTGTGAGTGGTTGAATCCATATTAAACAGTAGCTCCCGGTCTAATTAGCCCAAAGGTGCACAAAATGACCGTAGATGGACAAATCAATCCCTCACAAATAAGCCTTTGGTACCATAGACTTCAGGTTCGAATCCTGGCGGGGCATGGATGTTTGTGAGTGGTTCGGAATCCACGTTTAAACAGTAGCTCCCGGTCTAATTAGCCTAAAGTGTGCACAAAATTGTAAACTGTATGATTCGAATTTCCCTCACAAAAAAGCCAGAAAAACCAGAAAATGTCCTCTTGAACATGAATGAATAAATTTGGTTTGTCCTTCTACGGTCATTTTGCGCACACTTTGGGCTAATTAGACCGGGAGCTACTGTTTACAGCCACAGCGGCAAACCAGTCTCTCACAAAAAAGCGTTACGTATCAATACGTAAAAAACGTACGTATTATTACATAACGTTGTTACGTTACGTATCATTACATAAAAAACAATCACCATTCAAATAAAATAAAAGGAACCATTTACCGGCGCTGACCCCGATTTTGAGATTTGACGATCGTCCTTCGAAGCTGTTCGAGAGCCAATTGGCGGTGAATGGGGCGCGCGTGCTGAAATGACGAATGCGCCCTAAGGTGTTTTTAATGGACCATTAGCGGACGAACCTCTACATGTGTCCCCGATACGAACCATTGCACGACAGAAATCATCACACATCATCGCCCTACTCTGAAAGGGCGCTTTTTGATTCCTCGTAATGCTAATATTCGTTTAACATTACTCATTTCTTGTCATTTATTTCTTAATACAGAGATTGCATTTTATGTATCCGGAATAATAAACAAAACAAATTTTCAGCATTAAAAATGGTTCGTTGTTGTCCAAAAGATTTGTATAAGCAACTGCCGAGTGTCTAGCACTCTGGCGCTCGGTGTCACAGGTTTCGTGCTCGAGTCCATGGATTTTGTAGTGGTTAGCCAAGTCAGACTTCTACCTACGGGTGCTCCATCACAACAGAAGCTGCGCTATTTCTCTTCAATCATCAGACCACACGACTTCGTTGGAGTGATCTAGTTTTTTACCAAGGATAAAAAACAACAACAACAAGATTTGTATTATCAATACACTTTTGCATACGTTTTGATCAATTTCCACAGCACTTTTTCCATTCCGATTGACATATCTCCAAAATATGCATTTCGAACTCATCAATTGCTTCTTCTGGCGTTGAAAATCGTCGACCACGCTGTTTGTCAATCATTAGGTGTCAGATGAGGTTTGTGATGGATGACCCATCAATTCGTCGTTTTGACTGGTCAAATATTGAATTAGGGCCGATGTGCGAGATCTCGCATTGTCATGATGTTGAATAATTTTGAATTGCCGGTTGTTTTTTTTTTGTCTTATTCCTCCAAAGACTTCTGGCAAATAAATGCTTGTTTATCATTCAGAATTGATCGTACTACTATTCTCTAACAGTACTATATCCACATGTCTATTTAACTCAATAAAACAAGTGATCATTTGCTTCGAAGTACTTCTGGAGCGAATAACTTTTGTTAGATATGGTCCACCTTGGAAGATCCATACAGTCGATTGCTTTTTATTTCTGGGATCATACGCAAATAGCCAAGATTCTTCACCTGTATAAATGATTGTACACAATTTTTGACGCACAACGATTGTTTATATATTTAAAGTATTCTAATTTTTGCAATTGCCAATTGATACATATTGGGCTAATAACACACGACTAATTTGCACTAATTGGCGCATATATATTAATCGACCAATTGGCACAGGGGATACTAATTAATTTGCACCAATTGACACATGGGATACTAATTGACCATTTTGCACCAATTGACATACTGGATACTAATTGACCAATTTGCACCAATTGACATACTGACATACTAATTGACCAATTTGCACCAAATTGACATATTGGATACTAATTGGCCTATTTACACTAATTGACATTTTTTTATCTATTATCAAATGCGGAATCCAACACGAACAAACATATTTAACATCTAAATTCTCATGTTAAAATTTTGTATGCTCGTCATACTTAAACCTAAAGACGCCTAAATCCGACTGTATGTCACATGACGATTTGCATTATCAGTTCGCACGCAGCATTGGCGTTTTCTGGCACGACAACCGAATTTGTAGGACCTTCTTTAAATTCATCCGCGAGCTAACGACTGCCACTAATAAATTCACTGAACCAGTGATATACGGTGGTTTTTGATGGTGCTTCGTTGCCAAAAATTGAAATGAGTTGATCGATGCTCTGCTGTAGGAGATAATCCACGTCGAAAATGGTAGTAAATCATCCCCCAAAATGTTCACGAGTTAATTTCTTTTTTTTTTTTTTTTATTGGTATAAAATTTGCTATAAACAACGAAAATGGTGTCCGTGTGATAAAACATTCTGATTAAGTAAAGGTCAAAAATTTCTAGCTTTATGTAGGATCTGCAGATGGTGCTATGTAATACTAGTATTGTCAATTCCGAATGTATAAATAATCATCCCTATATGTACAACCTTTTAAGAATATTAGGTTGATTTCATTGAATTATTATTATTATTTTAATTGTTTATATATAGATACCATTGGGGTTGTTGTTGGGTTGTATTTGCGTATCATATTTTGCATACCGTACGTTAGTTGCCGTATAGCGCGCCCATGAGCATGCGCTTAGCAGAACGGTAACTAAACGGTATGCAAAAATCTAATATCAACTTAAGACGGAAACTCTCCCATCATCTGAGAGAAACTTTAAAACTACATAAAACTCTTAAATTCGCCCCTCACCCCCCACACACACACATAGAAATTTAAATTTTCACATGGAGAAACTCTAAAATTCCCACCACATGTGAGCACTCTAAAAATTACCACACCGCAGGAGAACTGTCCAAGCACACGGGGAAACACCACCATCTGGGAGAAATTCTAAAACTCTTACTTCATGAAATTCTTAAAATTTCCACCACTTAGAAGAAAATAATATTTCCTCCACTTAGGAAAAATTAAAATTTCCACTACATGGGAGAAACTTTTAAATCATCACCTCACTCTTAATTTAATTTTTTCAATTCATTAATTGAAAAAAACGGTAAAAATTTCTACGTTATGCGATAAACTGTCTCAATGCAAGATAAACTGTCTCGTCGCGGCAATACATGAAAGAAGTTGTCTCATCATATAGAGAAAAACTCCGAAACTCCTACTACGTTAAACTATTAAAATTCCCACCACATAAAAGATATTCTAGAATTGCCATATGAGAGAAACTCCAAAACCTCTCAACACATGGAAGAAACTGTCTCAAAACATATCAAATTACTTCCCAACACATTAAAAAAACTGTCCTACTATATGGAACAGGCTCTAAAACTCCCACCACATAGCAACATACTATTAAAATTACCACCACATAAAAGAAAAATTCTAAAATACTAATGAATGTCGAAAATTACCATTTCTGAAGAATAGGAATATCATTTCCACAATTTTTTTCCATTTAATTTTCTATTTGTTAAGCATATATCTAATCTATTGCTTATATAGAATTAAAAGCAATAGAAATATCAATTTCTTATAAATAATAATTTTCCAAGTTTTATTTTAACTGTTAACTACCAAAAGAATAAACTCAAAAGTGCTTTGTAACATACACGATAACAATCATTCACGTTTACATGAAATATCAAAGTTGAATCTTCTCGAATCTAAACACCTTTACTCCATTTCTGCAATAGCCACTGAAATTTTACCTCATTACCTTCAATGACAGAAAGCGCCGTGAAGCTTTCCAAAATACCAACTACTGCCCATGTGTCTTGTCCTATAGCATTCATTTGGGAGCATTAAGACGACCACGCGAATTTGTGGCAATCATATGTCCAACTCAAACCACGCTTCGACCGCCATTGCTTCAACCTGTGCCACCATTCCTGCAGAGTCCAATTTTAAATATGGACGAAGTTGTCAACCAGAATCTAACGACGCATCATTACGACTCAGTTGGTGTCTCGAAATTTGAAACCCAGACAATTTCGTCGTTCACTTTAATAATTCATCAATTGAATATGGGAGGCGATTATGGTTATGGCCCATCTGCCGCCACCAGGTTTATGACACTGCTTCTTTTTATTAATGGCGGTGGGGTGGAAAGGTTTAACTGCTTCTTCTCTCTCCTGGTTATTTGCTTTACTCATCGAGATATTGTAAATACCTGTGGACTTATATTTGATGGAAGACTTAACTTAAGATTTCTGTTGTTGAAGTGGTGAAACCGTTCATTATAATTAGTAATAGTTTTAATTTGGTAATCGCTTCTTAAGAATATGATCATCAGGTTATAAAAATTTGAGGATTTCTTTTATGATGCTTGAACGTAACGTCGTTTTGATTTGGAGTTCGGAGCTTCAACAAATCCATAATGGCTTGGAATAAATACAGAAACTTTTGTAATTGATGTAATATGGGAGTTCAATAGGCTAATAGGATGTGAAGTACAACAGCATTGATTGATAAACATTGTATCTGTACATTGTAATAAACATTGTATTCAGTAGCATTGTATAAAATTGTTTTCAACATACATTGTATCTCAACATTGTTAAAAAACATTGTATTCAACATACATTGTATTCAACATACATTGTATTCAACATACATTGTGATAAACAACTATATTGTGATAAACAACATTGTGATGTATCTCAACATTGTTATTAACATACATTGTATTGTATCTCAACATTGTGATAAACATTGTATTGTGATAAACAACACACATTGTATCTCAACATTGTGATAAACACATTGTCAACATAGTGATAAACAACAACACATTGTATCTCAACATTGTGATAAACATTTTTCAACATACATTGTGATAAATATTTTCAACATACATTGTGATAAACATTTTCAACATACATTGTGATAAATATTGTATTCAACATATCAGTTGTTCTACAGTCATCAAATAGCAACAACTACACTATAATTGAGGTAGGAAACAAATAACGAAAAAAATTGGTATTTCCATCAATCATTGAATAAGGAAAGATAAACTTAATGCTGATTTTTGTATAATATTTGTGAAAATTTTATTGTAGTTGAATAATTGGCAACGGTGTATTGATATGAGTTACGGTACATTTCCAATTGATGGACAAAAAATACATTATAACAATTGTTCAGTAAAAAAAGATGAACAAAATGTTTTTTTAGTTTTCGATTTGAGGCAGAATGGTAATTTCGTCAAAAGCCTCATGGACCTATAAAAGATGGCCGTATAAATCAATTTCTAGGAACAAAAGCAGGACTCGTGTGATACTGAAACGATGTGCTTAATATGATAATTATTCTACATATTAGTTTGAAAAAAATGAATTATAACTCTTTGTTTCATATGATTCAGTTATAACAAACTGGATTTAAAGAATTTTTAAAGAATATTTTTTTTCCATTTATTTTATATTAATGCGACGAACAAAAGTAGCTGCTAAAATTGCAGAACAGGGGCTATTGGAATTTGGCGTCAAAACTATGTACTTAATATGATAAATATTTCATATTAAGTACATCGTTTTGCCAAAGTCTTTTCGCCAAAGTCCGCCAAGTAATGAGTTGCAACTGTAAGTGAAGTGAATTGAAAAGCAATACAAGAAACCAAATTTGGCGACGTATCACTCAGTTGGCGCCACAAAAAATGCCACCAAAATCCAACTGCCCCTATTTTGCGATTTGGCGAAATTGATTTTTTATTAATTGTCAACACATTTATGAGATTATTGTTGCCTTGATCTGTGATCATATAAATGTTAGATATTAGCTTTAAATGAAAAATTTATTATGCATTTTTTAAAAATGACAAATGTTCCAAAGAAGAATAATCATCGAACTTTATAAAACTATAGAAATATCATTGAAAAGAATAGAATATAAAAATGCAGTATTCTTCTTACTTTAGTTCCCTAACTTATGTATTCACTGCAAATATAATTTATTCAAAAATATTTTTCCCGGCCAGATCAATTCAAACTGTTTCTCTGATATCCTCACTTCATGGAAGTTCAACTTCTGCACCACGTGGAGTAACTACCCTTAAGTACTCGAAATTGATTTGGTTAAATTTCCTGTGAGAACCCATAAATAATTCTCTTCCGCGATCAATGCTTTTTCATCTGATGTCCCTTTCGCCCTCTGCTGATGATACCGACTGTCCCGAAAAATCACTTACGCCAACTATGAGAGCCAAACTCTCGTTTAGCTATTTTTTTTTTTTTTTTTTTCTACTTCGGTTTGGGTAACAGATAAGTTTCAATGGACTGAGTTGTAACCTCCGGGTGACTTTTCTTTGTTGTTGAGGTTTGTTTCATGGAAAGCCTCTTAACTTTTTATTCCGCAGGGAAATCTTAGGGAAACAAAAATAAATAAGTCATGAGAATTTACTAACTTGACATTCTAGGAAGAACTCTTGTTTCTACAATTTTTTTTTTAATTTGGTTTATCCTAGATGTTTTGGATGTATTTTATCCATTACATTATTATTTAAAAATGTGAATATCAATTTAAATGTCAAATTTTAAAGATGCATAGGTCAATTTTAAAAATGTCAGTGTCAATTTTAAAATGTCAAATGTTAATTTTGTTGAAATATCAGTTTTGAAAGCATGAATATTAATTGATCCAATTTTAATGCTGTAAAGTATCAGAGCAAAAATGATGAAAACATGAAAATCAATAATTGGCTGTCAAATATTTATAATGTAAAAATATCTGTTTTGAAAGCATGAATAACAACATATCCAATAATTTATACAACTTATTAATTAATTAATCAATTCATTATTAATTCATCCAATTTTAATACTGTAAAAAAATATCAATTTTGTAATCATGAAAATCAATAACTGGATGTCAAATTTGAATACTGTAAATACTGGAAAAATCTAAACGCTTTTTAAACCGACGAAATTTAGTGCTTATGTGAATGTTAGATAAAAAATATGAATGTAATAATGTAATAAGTGCTTATATGAATGTTAATAAAAATACATAACATGATAATTTTCACTTAAAACTAATAAGTGAAAAACTATCATGTTATGTATTTTATAAAATGACAAATGATCCAAAAAAGTGTAATCACCGAATTTTGCAGAACTATAGAAATATTATCGAAATTAATAGAATGTAGAATGCAATATTTTCTGACAATATCTTATCTGTTTTAGTTCCCTAACTTATGTTATTCACTGCAAATATAATTTATTCAAAAATATTTTTTCCCAGCCTAGATCAATTCTAACTGTTTTGCTGATATCCTCACTTCGTGGAACTTCAACTTCTGCACCGCGTAGAGTAACTGCCGTTAAGTACTGAAATCGATTTGTTAAATTTCCTGCGAGAACCCATAAATATTCTCTTCCGCGATCAATGCTTTTCATCTGATGTCCCTTTCGCCCTCTGCTCACACCGACTGTCCCGATAAATTACTTGCGCCAACCATGACTCTCGTTTCACTGTTTGTTTTTTTTTTTTCTACTTCGGTTTGGTTAACCGATAAATTTCAATGGACTGAGATGTAACCTCCGGGTGTCTCTCTTTATTGTTGAGGTTAGTTTCCTGGAAAACCTCTTAACTTTTTATTCAGCAGGGAAATCTAGGGAAACACAAAATAAATAAGTCACAAGAATTTACTAACTTGACATTCTAGGAAGTACTGTTGTTTCTACAACTTTTTTTTTTTTTTTTAATTTGGTGTATCTTAGATGTTATTGGATGTATTTTATCTATTACTTTATTATATATAAACTTGAATATCAGTTTAAATGTCACATTTTAAAGATGTATGTGCCAGTTTTAAAAATATCAGTGTCAAATTTTGGATGTCAAATTTTAACACTATAAAATAACGTTGGCAGCATGAATACCAATTTATTAATTAATTTATCTAAATTGTTATTAATTAATCCAATTTATTATTAATTATTCCAATTTTAATACTGTAAAATATCTGTTTTGATAACATGAATATCAATTTTGAATGTTAAATTTTAATACTGTGAAATATCAGTTTTGATAACATGATTTTTAATTTTTGAATGTCAAATTTTAATACTATGAAATATTAATTTTTGATGAATGAATATCAATTTTTGAATGTCAAATTTTAATACTGTGAAATATCAGTTTTGATAACATGATTTTCAATTTTTGAATGTCAAATTTTAATACTCTGAAATATTAGTTTTGATGAATGAATATCAATTTTTGAATGTCAAATTTTAATACTGTGAAATATCAGTTTTGATAACATGATTTTTCAATTTTTGAATGTCAAATTTTAATACTCTGAAATATTAGTTTTGATGAATGAATATCAATTTTTGAATGTCAAATTTTTAATACTGTGAAATATCAGTTTTGATAACATGATTTTCAATTTTTGAATGTCAAATTTTAATACTCTGAAATATTAGTTTTGATGAATGAATATCAATTTTTTGAATGTCAGAATTTTAATACTGTGAAATATCAGTTTTGATAACATGATTTTCAATTTTTGGATGTCAAATTTAAATATTAATACTGGACATACTGGACAATTCTAAACGTTTTTAAACTGAAGAACTTTTAGTGCTTGTATGAAAAAACACATTAACATATTATGTATTTTTAAAATGAAGAATATTTTTAAAAATACAACATTCTAGTAATCATCGAATTTTATAGAACTATAGACATATCATTGAAAATAATAGAATATTTGTATATATACTATCTTAGTTCCCCTAACTTATGTATTCACTGCAAATATAATTTATTCAAAAATATTTTTTCCGGCCAGATCAATTCTAACTGTTTCACTGATATCCTCACTTCATGGAAGTTGACCGCTTCAACTTCTGCACCTCGTAGAGTAACTGCCCCTTTAAGTACTCGAAATAGATTTGGTTAAATTTCCTGCGAGAACCCATAAATAATTCTCTTCCGCGATCATCTTTTCATCTGATGTCCCTTTCGACCTCTGCTCACACCGACTGTCCCGAAAAATCACTTACGCCAACCATGAGAGCCAAACTCTCGTTAACTAAACGAGAGTTTGGCTCTCTTTTTTTTTTTTTTTACTTCGGTTTGGGTAACCGATAAGTTTCAGTGGACTGAGTTGTAACCTCCGGGTGACTTTCTTTGTTGTTGAGGTTTGTTTCATGGAAAGCCTCTTGCTTTTTATTCCGCAGGAAAATCAAAGGGAAACGAAAATAAATAAGTCACAATAATTTGCTAACTTGACATTCTAGGAAGTACTTTTTTTTCTACCAGTTTCTATTTTTTTATTTTATTTAGTTTATCTTTAGATGCTTTTGGATGTATTTTTAAATGCGAAAATGTTTAAATGTCACATTTTCAAGACGTATATATGTCAGTTTTAAAAATGTCAGTGTCAATTTTTGAACGTCAAATTTTAATACTGTAAAATACCAGTTTTGAAAGCATGAAAATTAATTGATTCAATTTATTATTAATTATTCCAGTTTTAATGCTGTAGTAAAGTATCAGAACAAAAATGGTGAAAACATGAAAATCTATATTTGGATGTCAAATTTTTATACTGTAAAATACCTGTTTTGATAACATGAATAACAACTTATCCAATAATTTATACAATTTTTATTAATTAATCAATCCAATTCATTATTAAATAATCCAATTTTAATATTGTAAAGTATCAATTTTGAAAACATAAAAATCTATAATTGGATGTCAAATTTGAATGCTGCAAATACTGGGCAAATCTTAAGGCTTTATAAATTGAAAAATTTTAATGGTTATATGAATGTCAGATATTAGATTTAAGTAAAAAATTATATAATATTATGTATTTTTTTAAATGATGAATATTCTAAATAAAGTAATCATCGAATTTTATAGAATTATAGGCACATTGAAAAGAATAGAATATAGAATACAGTATTTTCTAATGATATTTTATCTGTCTTAGTTCCCTAGCTTATGTATTCACCGCAAATATAATTTATTCAAAAATATATTTTTCCCGGTCTGAAATTCTAACTATTTTACTGATATCCTCACTTCATGGAAGTTCCCGCTTCAACTTCTTTCACCGCGTGGAGTAAGTACCCTTAAGTACTCGAAATCGATTTGGTTAAATTTCCAGCGAGAACCCATAAATAATTCTCTTCCACGATCAATGCTTTTTCATCTGATGTCCCTTTTCGCCCTCAGCTCACACCGACCGTCCCGATAAATGACTTGCGCCAACCCTGACTCGTTTCACTGTTTGTTTTTTTCTACTTCGGTTTGGGTAACCGATAAGTTTCAATGGATTGAGATGTAACCTCCGGGTGACTTTCTTTATTGTGAGGTTAGTTTCCCGAAAACCTCTTAACTTTTCATTCCGCAGGGAAATCTAGGGGAAACAAAATAAATAAGTCACGAGAATTTACTAACTTGACGTTCTAGGAATTACTTTCGTTTCTAAAGTTTTTTTAAATTTGATATTCTTAGATGCTTTTGGATGCATTTTATTCATTACATTATTATTTAAAAAATGAATATGAATTTAAATGTCAAACTTTAAAAAATGTATATGTCAGTTTCAATTTTTTTGTCAAATTTTAATACTGTAAAATATCAATTTTGAAAGCATGAATAACAACTTATCCAATATTTTATACAACGTATTAATTAATTAATCTAATTCATTATTAATTAATCCAATTTTAATACTGTAAAGTATCAAGTTTTGAAAAGATGAAAATCAATATTTGGATGTCAAATTTTTATACTGTAAATACTGGACAAATCTAAATGGTCTTTAAACTGAAGAACTTTAGTGCTTATATGAATGTTAGATATCAGATTTAATCGAAAAATTTAAATATTATGCATTATATAAAATGACAAATATTCCCCCAAAAAAAAGAATAATCATCGAATTTTATAGAACTTTAGAAAGAATTTTAAATTTTATAGAACTTTATAGAATTTTAAAGAACTTTTTGAAAAGAACAGAATATAGAATGCAGTATTTTCTGTCGATATCTTACCTGTCTTAGTTCCCTAAATTATGCATATAATTTATTCAAAAAATATTTTTCCCAGCCAGACCAATTCTAACTATTTCGCTGATATCCTCACTTCATGGAACTTCAACTTTTGCTCGACATGGAGTAACTGCTCTTAAGTACTCGAAATCGATTTGGTTAAATTTCCTGCGAGAACCCATAAATAATTCCCTTCCGCGATCAATGCTTTTTCATCTGATGGCCCTTTCGCCCTCCGCTGATACCGACTGTCCCGATAAATTACTTGCGCCAACCATGACTCTCGTTTCACTGTTTGTTTGTTTTTCTACTTCGGTTTGGGTAACCGATACGTTTCAATGGACTGAGATGTAACCTCCGGGTGTCTCTCTTTATTGTTGGGGTTAGTTTCCTGGAAAACCTCTTAACTTTTTATTCAGGAAATCTAAGGGAAACAAAAAAAATAAATAAGTCACAAGAATTTACTAACCTAAGAACAACTCTTGTTTCTACAAGTTTTTTTTTTTTTTTTTTTTTTTTCATTTGGTTTATTCTGAATGTTTTGGATATTTTTTATCCATTGCATTGTTATTTAAAAATTTGAATATCAATTTAAATGTCAAATTTTAAAAATGTATACGTCAGTTTTAAAAATTCCTATGTCAAATTTTAATACTGTAAAATATCAGTTTTGGAAGCATGAATATTAATTGATCCAGTTTATTATTAAGGAATCCAATTTTAATACTGGAAAGTATCAGTTTTGAAAATATGAAAATCAATTTGGATGTAAAAAAATATTTTTTATAGCATAAAATTAATTTATCAGTTTTAATGGAAAATATTAATTTATCCAATTAATTAATGGAATTTAATATTAATTAATCCAATTTTAATATTGTAAAGTATCAGTTTTGAAAACATGAATATCAATTTTTGAATATCAAAATTTAATATTGTAAAATATCAGTTTTGATAACATTATAAATTTTTGGAGGTCAAATTTTAAAACTGTAATGCATCAGTTTTGATAATATGAATATCAATTTTTGGATGTCAAATTTTAACTATGTACTGAACATCAGTTTTCATATTAAAAAAGACTATTTCTAAATTTTAATCAAATTGTATTTATTTTGAAATCAAATGAGTTCATGATCTCATAAAACATCGAAAGAGAAAAATAAATTATAATTAATTATGAAGTAATTACACATATGACTATAAGAAGAACGAATCTCTATTTTAATAAGCTAAATAACGGAATAATTTATGTCTAAAGTAAAAAAAACTTTTCAAAATTCAACGTCGCCAAATGTCGCCCAACGTGGCACCTCTCAAAAATTCCTCCAATTTTCCTGCTGCAAATGTTCGTGTGACTAGATACGTCACAGAGGTCTCTACGTCATTCATTTCACTTGCCGGTATTCCGTGCTACTTTTAGGTACAAACTTTCTCTTTGACAGTGCCCAATTAGACCAGCTGCAGCACGGGATGCTACTTTGTTATTTTTAAATATTTGCATGCGGTAAATGCTTGAGGATGATTTTCTGAAAATGTGCTACTTCTCAAAACCGAAAGAATGGACGTCAGCAGAAGTAACGTTCTAACACATACACATGCGTGTGTATTTATATATATATGTTGATTATAATTAAGTCCCACTTTCAAAATCCTGTAAAAAAAAGAACCACTAATCACAGTGAGTTCAATTTTGAACTGAAGGTACTTAAGAAGGGGAAACGGTACGGCATCAAAAAGGTTCCAAAGTGGATTAATAGATGGCGCTGTAAGCAGCATAAAGAAAATGAATTCGGTTGCAAAGTGATATTTTGAATCGAAATGACAGCGTATTTGGCATGAGTTGCACATTAAACCAACTGTAAGTATTTAATGTGTTTAATTGTTTCGATTTTTGAACGGAAAAATGACAACCAAGTCATTCAACAGTTGTGGCACTTTTAGTGGAAAGCCCATCCACCTCGGCAAGGTCACACCAAATTGGACGGGGAAAAATCGTTGGAACTTTTATTTGATGCTATAACGTTCCCCCTTCTTCAAGTATCATCAGTTCAAATTTGAACTCATCGTGACGAATGGTTCTTTTTTTACATTTTAAAGTGGGACTTTAATTATAATCGCCCTGTATATATATATATATATATATATATATATATATATATATATATATGTAGATATTATATGTGATATTATATATATATATATATATATATATATATATATATATATGTGTATGTATATATATATGTGTGATGTTATATATGTGTGTATATGTGTGTGTGTGTGTGTGTGTGTATATATATATATATATATATATATATATATATATATATATATATGTGTGTGTAGACTTCTCTACCAGTCTAACAAATATATAACTGCCGGTCTAGGGGTGTATTTCCAAACAAAATAAAGAAAGAGGGTTTTCTTTTAACTGCAGCCATTTAATGAAGCACACTATTATTTACGCATTTACATTGGTTATTAAAGTTACAAACATCTTCTCTCGTTGCTTGACGCAGCCCGCCCTAGTCTCGCCTCCTCTCACGTTGTCGGCCAGAGTTCTTCTTTCCTCTTTCTTCATCTACGGGGATCTGTCCCCTTCTCCTGGGTTCAGAGTTCAAAGTTGAATACTCCCCCACATGGTAAACAGGCTCTGCTAAAGGCAAGCAACCGTGATGTGTCGCCGCCTGCTGATTACCACACAAACAAATCCCACATATATTTATTTATATATATATACACTGAAGTGACAAAAGTCATGGATACCTCTTAATATCGTGTCGGCCCTCCTTTCGCCCGGCGAAGTGCAGCAACTCGACGTGGCATGGACTCAACAAGTTGTTGGAAGTCTTCTGCAGGAATATTGAGCCATGCTGTCTCGATAGACGTCCATAATTGTGAAAGCGTTGATGGTGCAGAATTTTGGGCACGAACAGACCTCTCGATGATGTCCCATAAATGCTCGATGGGATTCATGTCGGGCGATCTAGGTGGCCAGATCATTCGTTGGAATTGTCCAGAATGTTCTTCAAACCAATCGCGAACAGTTGTGGCCCCGGTGACATGGCGCATTGTCATCCATAAAAATCCCATCGTTGTTTGGGTACATGAAGTCCATGAATGGCTGCAAGTGATCTCCAAGTAGCTGAACATAAATTTCCAGTCAATGTTCGGTCCAGTCGCACCAGAGGACCAACTCCATGTCATGAAAAACAGCCCACACCATTACGGAGCCACCTCCAGCTTGAACAGTGCCTTGCTGACAGTTTGGGTCCATGGTTTCGTGGGGTCTGCGCCACACTCGAACCCTACCATCAGTTCTTACCAACTGAAATCGTGACTCATCGGACCAGGCCACGGTTTTCCATTCATCTAGGGACCAACCGATATGCTCACGTGCCCACGAGAGTCGCTGCAAGCGATGTCGTTCTGTCAATAAAGGCACTCGAGTCGGTCTTCTGCTGGAATAGCCCAAGAAAGCCAAATGTCTCCGCACAGTTCTAACAGACAAGTCCCCTTGTACGTCCCACATTGATTTCTGCGGTTATTTGACGCAGTGTTGCTTGTCTGTTAGAATTTACGACTCTTGCAGACGTCGCCGGTCTCGGTCGTTAAGTGCAGGCGGTCGACCACTGCGCTGTCCATGGTGGGATGTTATGCCTGAAATTTCATACTCTCGGCACACTCTTGACACAGTGGATCTGGGAATGTTGAATTCCCTAACGATTTTCGAAATGGCATGACCCATGCGTCTAGCTCCAACTAACATTCCGCGTTCAAAGTCTGTTAATTCCGTCGTGCGGTCATCATCACGTCAAAACCTCTTCACATGAATAACTTGAACAGAAATGAAATGAAAGCACTGCGCATTTATACCTGTTCTACGCGATGCTACTGCCATCTGAAAATTTGCATATTGCTATCCCATGACTTTTGTCACTTCAGTGTGTAATTTTCCATTTAATACATAGTTTAATAATATATAATTTAAAAATTTTTTTAACAATCCAAGGTTACCTATGAAGAGATTATAATCCTTGGTAGCATCAGAAGCAACCGATGCGAATATTATCCCCATTCCAGATTCAAAACATTATTTAACTCAATCTGCCGACTTAATGTAGTAAGCGAGGGAAAGGAGTTTCCTCGCAACAGTGCTGTTCGACGCCTGGGGCGAGGAAACTTTGACCTCATAACTTGGCAGTTCGAAGCAGAGCATTTCAGCTATTGCTGGTTTTTCTTTTTTCCCTATTGACCTAGATTTGGAAAAATGGCTGTTCTATTCGAACGGAGAAATCGCGGAATGTTTTGACCGTCAGGTCTGGGTTACCGTCCAGTTACCAACATTACGAGTCTCCTTCAATGGTTTAATATCACTTTCTCATTCAGAAAATATGCAAATACAGGCGAAAATGATCATCAAAACAAGTTACTCTTTTTTTTTTTTTTTTTTTTTTCTTTCTTTCTTTTTCGTCATTATGCTATAGAGAAATTTCGTGCTATCATCTAACGTGATACAAGATTCGTGTAGGCATTTCAGTTGTTTTAATGCGATGAGTTATTGATTTCGTAAAATTAGCCAGTGGTTCTCAAACTTTTTGAAGTGGCGGGGCTTTTAAAATCCTGCAAATAATTGGCGAGTTTTATAACAAATTTCTGAGAAATATGTTATAATAATTAAGACGAAATTTATAGAAAAAAATGCGATGATTAATGAGATTTAAAAAAAAAAAAAAAAAAAAAATGAGACTTGATAATTACGATTTAAGATTTATCAAAAACAGTCATTATACTTAATATAAAAATATTAAAAGCTTTGTTTGCTGTTCAGATAAATATTTGAAAAAACTTTACAAATTTATCTTATAAATTAGAGTTCGTAGTTGATAGTTCAATATTTACTCAAATTACTAGGAGGTGAATGATTCATTTGCTATTTTACATCCATATAGTAAACAGCGGCAAAAGAATGATCTTCACTTCCGAATCAAGTGAAATTAAAGCTTAAATAATTATCATTTTATTTGCGAATAGGCCGAGGTCTTGCTCTCGGCTTTTCTTCACTTCCAGAATCTGCTTTTTTGTGAAATCTATCCATTTTATTATGTTATGAACATATTATTTTTCTGAAAAGAAAAAATATGTTCATAACATACACTTCCAACATTTTAAAAATAAACAACTTCTTAAACAAGGCGGAGTCTCACAGGCTGCAATGGAAATTATTTTATCATTAATAATCACATTGGCGCCAGCACTCCTAGTGGCCAACCACGAAAGTTACCACTCTAGTTTTTCGGCAGCCTGATGACCAAATTGGTTAGCGCTCAGGAATTTGTTACTATATGTTTCAGACTCGAATCCTGGCGGTGGCATAGCTGTTTGTCAGTAGTTGGAATTCACGTTAAACTCTAGGTTCCAGTTTAATTAGTCTAAAGTGTGCAAAAAAATGACAGTAGAGCGACAAGCCAAAGCAAACCTAGTTTTTCGAAAATCTTCTTTGGCGCATTTTTTCTGTTTGGTAACATTTTATGTAAAGAAAAAAAAAAACCTCAGTTTGACTGCGAAAAACAACCAGCGTTATCTCTGGCTGTGAGATAGCGTTGGTTGTGCGGAAAAAACGACCCCTGCCGGAGCGGGATACAGACACATGATGTTGCGTTGGGGTTTTCTCAAACCGGTTTTTAATAGGTTCTTGAATGGGACTCATTCTCATTTGGAAGGGACTGGTTGAAATTTAATTTTTAAAAAGTGTACGTGAGTTATTGTATAACCGTTTTTATATCTAAATCATTAGAATATTTCTATTTATATAGCTCGGATAGAAATCCAATTTTTATTTCAACTTAAAAAAGCTGTTATTCAAAGTTTAAACAGCAGTGAAATAAAGACATCAACATTTGCTTGTGAAATACCAGTTTCTTATCAAGAGACTTTTCATATTTATTGCTCAGATACAAAGCTCAGATTATAAAAATTCTGTGTTAACTTGTGGACTGGAGATATCAACAATTTAACACATTAGATGAAGTAACCTACAGAATAGTTTTTCTTTTCGTATTCGAATACAGCAAAACTAAAAACATATCTTTGAAAAAATAAGATTAAATAATTTTCTTTTGAAAATAGCAATTTTTTAAAAAAATATTATCTAATTTAAAGTTTGTTTTACAGAACTTTATTCTACTATTGTTTATATTCGTGTAAAAAAGGTTTATATATTTATTTGAATTCTGTTTGACGATAAAGCTAATGAGTTTAAATTTTTTCTTCTTCATTGGCACAACAGACCCATGGTGCGCCAAGGCTGTTTACCTACTGGCAGATTTCAAGACAGATGATTTATTGTTACAGGGTGGGGTTGTGAGCCCTGCACGCAACAGTCACATTAGACCGGGACCTGCGGTTTAAAGTGGATTCGAACCACTACAAAAAATCCAGATTCGAACCCGAAACCTATGACACCGAGCTCCAGAGCACTAGCCACCCTGCCATCACACCCAGTTTAAATTAAATTATTCTAAAAGGTATATATTTTTTTTATTTAATTGTAACAATCTAAAAATAGCCTAGCGTTCGATGCCACAGGTTTCGAGTTTGAGTACCGGTGTTGTTTGTAGTGGTTCGGAATCCACTTTAAACCGTATATCCGTTCTAATATGGCCGTAGAACATTGGGTGTAGGACTATCAACCCTACCTGTAAAAAAGAAAAGCATCTCCTGCCTCGAAATCTGCCATTAGGCAGATGACCTTGGCTCACCAAGGGGCTGTTGCGCCCGTCAAGATGAAGAATCTAAAAATGGTGTATAATAATATAATATTTTTCTTGATAATGTTTGATGTTAGTTAATTCTATATATGAAACAATATAAAATCATGTCTTCCTTTGGGTTTTGCGGACTGATGGCCAATTGACTAGCGCACTGGCCTTCGGTACCACAGGCTTCAAGTTCGAATCCTGGTGGAGGGGGTGGATCCATTTTGCTTTTTAGTGGTTTTGAATCCACGTTAAACTGTAGGTCCTAGTCTAATTAGCATAACGTGTGCATTAAATGACTGTAGAGCGACAAACCAATCTACCTTTGGGTTTTTGCTGAATTGTTTTGTCTTCCAGTGCAGAAATAATGTAGGAATAAAACTACATACACACATAATAAAGAACAATTTTACAAGAACAATTACAAGAGTGAGAAACTAGTTTTATATGAAGCATATGTACTTAAATAAAAAATTTGATATATTATTATCAAGAGATAATTTTTATGCCACTTATCACGTGGTAGAAAATATTAAATTTATCTATCCCCAATTAGAAGAAATTTCCAAACTTTCACCTCACCATAAAATTACGCAATTTATACGAAACAACTTATTTTTATTTGTTTCATAATATTTTTCCATAACATTCTTCAGGACCAAGTAATAAAAAATTAACCACATTAATTACTATCAGTTTACGAGCCACAAATAAACAGGCAAAGATACCTGCAACATCTACTGGTAGCGACAAGACGAAGAACATTAACGATGCTTACAGGCGGGAAAATTTAATGCTGTCCTTGTAAGTAAAACGCGAAATGTACCTCGTTTAAACTTGTGTCGTACCATAAATTCAACTCCTCATTGCCGGGAGTAGTTGCAATCTAAACATCCGTCTCAATAATCTTTTCCAGAAATAAACTCGTGCTGCAAATACCATCAGCTGTTTTGGAGATTTATTTAGAGACCATGGAGATGGTTTTACTTTTTTTTCAGCCAATCGCCATCTACGTCCATTATTTTGGACGAATAGCAGCTGGGTGCGATGGCTATTTTTAGACGCTCAATGAGAAAGTAGTCGATTTGTGCGCTGAAATTTGTGAGCTTGATTGGTAGGATTCAAGCACTATAAATCGGTTATCATAAGTCTGGATAGATCGTGTTAAAAAAAAGATAGTATGCAGTTTTAACCCGTACGATTGGCGACGTAATAATTTTGGCGATAATGCTCAAAACCTAATATTTCCATGCATATTTCGAAATTACGGGATTAGATTTTCGATATTTATTTTTGAAATTATAAATTTGATTGCCGTGATTCGAAGCAATATATGTCGATTATGATAAGTGTATTTCAGTGATGGTTTACAATGCAATATAATTCACACGCTTGGCGAAGGAATTTTTTTTTTTTGGCGATGATGCTCAAAACCTAATATTTCCATGCATATTTCGAAAGGTTACGCGTTTAGATTTTCGATATTTATTTTTGAAATTATAAATTTGATTGCCGTGATTCGAAGCAATATATGTCGATTATGATAAGTGTATTTCAGTGGTGGTTTACAATGCAATATAATTCACACGCTTGGCGAAGGAATTTTTTTTGGCGATAATGCTTAAAACCTAATATTTCCACGCATATTTATGCAGGTTATGCATAAGGATTAGATTTTCGATATTTATTTTTGAAATTATAAATTTGATTGCCGTGATTCGAAGCAATATATGTCGATTATGATAAGTTTATTTCAGTGATGGTTTACAATGCAATATAATTCACACGCTTGGCGAAGAAATTTTTGGCGATAATGCTTAAAACCTAATATTTCCACGCATATTTATGCAGGTTATGCATAAGGATTAGATTTTCGATATTTATTTTTGAAATTATAAATTTGATTGCCGTGATTCGAAGCAATGTATGTCGATTATGATAAGTGTATTTCAGTGATGGTTTACAATGCAATATAATTCACACGCTACACTTATGAAGGATTTTTTTGGTGATATGCTTAAAACCTAATATTTCCACGCATATTTATGCAGGTTATGCATAAAATTAGATTTTCGATATTTATTTTTGAAATTATAAATTTGATTGCCGTGATTCGAAGCAATATATATCGGTTATGATAAATGTATTTGAAAGATGGGTTGAAATTCTTTTAATTCACACGTTTTTTTTTTTTTTTTTTTTTTTTTTTTTTCCATAATGCTCAAAATCTAATATTTCCAAGTTATGCATATTTCGAAATTAGAAGAAAAATTATTTTTAAAATTTATAAAATATGTGATTATAGATTCAAAGCAATATAAAACGGTTATGATAAGTCTGGGAAAAGAATAAGTTGGAATGCGGTTTTAATTTGTGCGCTTGGGGCGGAATTTTTTTTTTTTTTTTAAATCGATATTTCTTAAAATCTAATATTTTTCAGTAATGCATATTTCGAAATTAGATGAAGCTTAACTTTTAAAATTTATAAATTTGATTGATAGGATTCAAAGCAATATAAATCGGGTTATGATAAGTCTGGTTAAATCGGGTAGAAAAAGGATTTGTTGACATGCAGTTTTAACTTGTACGCTTGGCGACAGAGTCTGGTTTTTTTTTGGCGATAATGCTTTAAACCTAATATTTCCAGGTTATGCATATTTCGAAATTAGAGGAAACTTGACTTTTAAAATTTATAAATTTGATTGCATAGTTTCAAAGCAATATAAATTGGTTATGATAAGTCTGGTTAAATCTTGTGCATAAAAGATAGTATGCAGTTTTAACATGTACACTTGGCGACAGAATTTTTTTGACGATAATGCTTTAAACCTAATATTTCCAGGTTATGCATATTTCGAAATTAGAGGAAACTTGACTTTTAAAATTTATAAATTTGATTGCATAGTTTCAAAGCAATATAAATTGGTTATGATAAGTCTGGTTAAATCTTGTGCATAAAAGATAGTATGCAGTTTTAACATGTACACTTGGCGACAGAATTTTTTTGACGATAATGCTTTAAACCTAATATTTCCAGGTTATGCATATTTCGAAATTAGAGGAAACTTGACTTTTAAAATTTATAAATTTGATTGCATAGTTTTAAAGCAATATAAATTGGTTATGATAAGTCTGGTTAAATCTTGTGCATAAAAGATAGTATGCAGTTTTAACATGTACATTTGGCGACGGAATTTTTTTGACGATAATGCTTAAAACCTAATATTTCCATGTTATGTATATTTCAAATTTGGAAACTTAACTTTTTAAATTTTGAATTGGATTGGATGATTGGACGCAATACAAATCGACTATGATAAATGTATTTCAGAGATGAGTTGAAATGCAATTTAATTCACAACATTGGTGAAGGAATTTTTTGCGATAATGCTTTTAAATTCTAATATTTACAGGTTATGCATATTTCGAAATAGGAAACTTGACTTTTATAATTTATAAATTTGATTGACAGGATTCAACACAATATAAATCTCTTATGATAAGTCTGGTTAAATCGTGTGGAAAAAGGTTATGTTGGAATGCAGTTTGAAATCATAATTTGGAGACGGAATTTTTGGCGATGTTGCATAAATCTATATTTTCAGGTTATGCATATTTCGAAATTAGAGGAAACTTGACTTTTAAATTTTATAAATTTGATTGCCATGATTCGGAACAATATAAATCGGTTATGATAAATGTATTTTTTTTTTTGAATGTGTATGTAATTTAATTCATAAGCTTGGCGACATACTTTTTTTTTTGGCGATAAAATCTAATATTTCAAGCTATTCATATTTCGAAGTTAGAGGAAATTTGACTTTAAAATTTGTATGGTTAAATGGCATAATTCGAAGTAATATAAGTCATTCATTGGTCCATGTGAATTGTGTACGGAAAAAAAAAAAATGCATACTTTAAAAACCTGAAATTCGAAACTCATACATTGTGAAGCCGTAAAAAATATAATACTAATATTCTAAGTAGAAAATAAAAGCAGACGTGAAGGTTTTACCATGCGATAGAATTTTTAATGGTAAAAAAAAAAAAATAACTCTACCTGCTTTTAAACTTTTTCTAAAAACAAATTTTTTTTTTTGCACAGCTTTAAGTCAGTTTAAAAATTAATTTAAAGATAATATCGTTAATAAATGTATTTAATCTAATGTAAAACACATTAAATATTTTTTTGAAGAAAAACAAAAAAAAGAAATAAACAAGCTTACATGCTAAATTGTAGCAAATTGAATTTTTTTTTTTTTTTTTTTATTGTTTGCCATAAAAAAAAAATCTTAATACTTTAATCCTATTAAGTTCCAAATTGCGTTATTAGAATAAAATAAAGGTAAATATGAAAATACAAATTTTCGCTATACGCTATAACTTATTCTTTAATTTAATGTATTTTTCGAATGGATTATTACATTAAATATTTGATCATGGCCAAGTGCTTATCCATTGTTGTTTTTGAAACTTTTTATTTTCTTTGGTTAATTCTTAAGAACTGTATGAAAATTGCACTAGAATTAGTATTGAAGGCTTCAAAATCAAAGGCTTTACAGGTGCTTTTGTCTATATTTTCTGTCTTTTACCCGGTTGGCAATCATCTTTCTAACTCTGATGCGGAGATATCCACAGTTTAGGCAGTGGAAAATCTTAAATCTAAAATACATTCTTTTTCAAAAGCAATTTTGGTGGATTCTAGACCTGCCTTTGAAGCAATCGCTTTACAAAACACAGTCTGAGTGTGCAATTGTAACCAAATTAAAACAAGACATCAAGTTCCTTAATGATAATGGTAAATTCGTCACTTTCAGTGGATTCCACCGCATGTAGGGATTGATGGAAACGAAAAGGCAGATCTTCTGGCTAGAAAAAACAGAAGTTCCTAGACAGTGTCCTATCTCTCTTGACTCTTTTTAGAACTATACGGGACAAAATTAAGTCATCGTATATTGGTGAATTATTATCTAATACCAAAGGAAAAGTCTGGAAAACAATCGGGAATAGCTGGAAAAAATTTAGTGTAAAAATTTGCAAAAAGAGGCTGTTGCCAATTTTAGATTAAGAACTGGACACAACTGCCTGGCCGAACATCTGGTCAAAATAGGGATTGTGAACTCTGATTTATGTGTTTTTATGTAAGAACGGAAAATTAATAAGGCCCATCTACTTGTTTGCTCCGGACTGGACTCGTAACTTACAACAGAATGGTGATCTGTGTAATATTTACTGGAGGGCCAGAGAAAACATGTCCTGATCATAAGGACTTTCGTTATGGTGCTTCTAGCTTTTTAAATCTTTATCCTTGGAACATTTAACTTATGTTGTAAGACCTTTTGGTAATTTTTGTTAAAAATGTTTGGACTTTTCCCTTTGTAATTTTGATTTATTGTTCTTTTGTTTCTATTGTAAGTGGCCAAATTTGTATGGCTTGAGTTCCATTATAGCCATAAGTAACAGCAGCAGGACCATCTTTGACTAAAACTTGATATTTTTGAAAAAAAAAAAAAAAAGGAAAATATTTTATATGTGTATCTGAAATTCAAACACAGCCAGGAAAAATAGGTCTTTATTAGCATTTAAAACATAAATAGACATCTAAATAGTGATTTTTAAACGTAACTTCAAATTCACGTTAATAAAATTGCTTATCAAGATGCTGTATTTCAACTGTTTATTTTATTTAGAACCATTTTCAAATTTAAATATTTTTACATTAGTTTATGTTTGTTTTACAATTTATCAGATACGCAACATGACCAGACCTTTCTCGAATTTCCTCACAAAACCGTTTGGTTAAGCTTGTTAAGTATTCGGATGAAGAATTGGCAACGGCAAACAGTCTGTAAACTATTATTGCACAACTGCGGATAGAAATACAATCTTCAATGGTGTTCTTTTTTCTGGTCTCACAATTTCTCATGGGATTCGTGTTCACCATTTCACTTCTTCTTTTATGTTTCCTTGAATCACAACTTGTTTACTACCACCATGGCCTTTCTTTGCTTCTTGGATGTCTGGTATTCTTTCTTCAAGTCTTCTTTACCATTTGGTTTTTCTTTCGCAGTGGAAGTTTTACAAGAAAAGTTACTTCTAACATAACTTGGTTGGTTACTTTAACCACGAATATTTTTTTTTTTACTTGGTAGCCACTAATGGTAGTTATTTGTTAATTGTGTGTTTGAAAAAGTTATGATATAATGATTATATCACGTATAATTAATATCATTGTAAATATATATATTTTATATTAATTAATATTCTTGTATATACATATATATAACTTGATGGCCCAGTGCCTGGCGCTCGGTGCTCGAGTCCCCGCTGTTCCATTGATGTTTATAATGGTTCGGAATCCACCTTAAACCTTAGATCTTTAGACTAGGGCTGACAACCGTATGACTGTAGATCTTTAGATGCAGGACTGACAACTGTACCTAGTAAAAAAGAACACATACCCTGTCTCGGAATCTTGTAATCAGGCGGATCAAATTTAGGTAAAGGGAAAAAATTTAAAAACTTTTGTAAAATATTTTAAACAATTTGTGAAATGGAGCTAATTTAATCTTGCATTTTATGGAAAAAAAAGAAAATAACATGTAATGAAAAATTTTTTAAATAATAATCAATGTTTGAAGGTATCTGTTTTGTAACTGTACACAAAAACTAAAAATATTTTTACAAATAATTATTTTTTATTTTATTTTTTTAAATATTTTTACAAATATTTATTTTTTTTTATAGTTTTTTTTTTAAATATTTTTACAAATATTTTTTTATTTATATTTATGTTTATTATTTTTACAAATATTTATTTTGTTAATTTATTATGAAGATTTTTTTTTTTCCAAAAGTGTAATTGCACATTAAACAAAAAAATGAACTAAATAATAATCTAAAAACTATTTTATTTCTATGATAGCATTATGGTATAAATTCTGTCTGGTTAAATTACACTGTCTAGTTAAAGGTGAATAAAAATCAATAAAATGAAGATATCTAATTACGAACGAAAATAAACGATTTGAAATTCATTGAGGCCTCCTCGTCATAATCTTCCCTCATTTGCATAATTCCATTAAGTAGAAGACGTCTGCCTTGCGATTTGAGACGTCCCTGTCTTTAATTGTTTAAACTTACCACGAGAAAATTATAAATTGCAGGCCACAGTTAATTATACTTATACGAAAAATTGTGTTTCGACCCCATATGCAAACATTGACTTATCAAGTTTGTCTTAATTATGCAAAATGTTACGTCCTTGGAGTTATATTACAAAACCGGTAAGGCAAATTTTTGTCTGCATTTAAAATTAAGTGTGATATATCCGTACAAAAATATTTTATTTAATGTAAAATCTTTTTAATTTTTGTTAAGTTAAAGACAGCAATTATATTCGAAAAATCTTTTGTTGCATTTCAAGGTAACAGAACACGTTCAATTAACTTATTTTAATTTTTATAATTTATTATATTTTTTATTAACCTTTTTATTTAATTTTTAAATTAATATATATTTTAATTAACATTTTATTTTCATAATTTTATTTTAATTAAATTTAATTTTTATTTTTATTTCTTTTATTAAAATAAATAAAATTTATATTTTTCTTATTTATTTATTTTAAAAATATCTAAAATCTTTTTCTTATAAAATTTATTATGTTTTTCAAAATAATGTTTTTTTATATTATTATTTTTAAATTACGTTTTAAAGCATTGACAAATGGGAAAATTAAACTATGCATATGAATATTTGTTTGTTAAAATTTACAAAAACGTTTTTACCATTCAATATATGTGCATTATTTTGGGAGTGGTGTCTTTCGTGTCCTTGGCCACTTTCAATTATGAACATTTTTACTGAAAAGTGTAAATTTTAAAAAAAAAATTTAATTTCTTTTACAAGCTTTTTTATACGTAATATTTATTAACAAAATAAGTAAAAAGTTAATTCAGAAGAAAAGTAATGCAAAATTGTTCTAAAAGATCGTCTTTTGAAAGCAGAGACAATTTTATTTCAAAGTGAAAACGAGATTTTTCAAGAAAAGAAAATCGTTTGCTTATTTGACATAAATTTGTATATTATAGTGCACCTACAATTATTTGTAAATGCCCCCTGACTTTAAAAGTGTGAGAACCACTGATTTAGAAGCATTTTAGAATCATTTACAACAGGGGTGGCCAACCCAAATGATCTTGTGGGCCACTTTGGAAATGCGTCCTAACTCTGCGCGCCGCATATAAATTTATATATCTCCATATTAGATTTAGGCCCACTATAGACATTTTTTGGAGTAAAAAATTTAAACATAATGAGTTATTATTTTTGTGTTTACTTTGATTCTTACATGTAAACATAGATAATATAATAATAATGATAGTAAACGCACACTGTAAAGAAATATATAGCACTCAAAATGAAATATAGAAAATATATCAATATAAATGAATTAAAAAATATTTATTTTACTAGTGCGATATTTGTTTCTCCACTCTTACAGTTAGCGTTTGCAAATCGATCTCAAGTTGGGTATTTGCACATCGTAATGGGTGTTGCAGGTCAACGTGCGTTTTGTTTAAGCGTGTTTTGTGTTTAGTCAATTTCATTTTAGAAAAAAAAAACGATTCGCACGTGTAAGTTGAACCAAAAGCTCTAACAACTTCAACTAAGAGTCTGCTATCAACAATCAACTGCGCGTATCTAGGGATGGTCACTGAGGTCACTTAAAGTGAAACATATTAGATTACCTGTTATATTACATGTTCCAAGATGCGCACGCGTCATGAGTTCGCTGAATATAATTTAATTATTCTGCGAACTCATTACTGTAAACTCATAAATAAACCAGGTAATGTCCGTCATATATTCGCAAAAATATTATTTTAAAATCAAAGTTAATTTTTTTCTCATAATTTCGGCAGATAATTTTTGAATATATGAATGCACACAAAACGTATTTTTTTAATACATTGGTTTTCACTACTTTGGCCATTATAGAAAAATGTATTTTGTAAAAGTGTGATAAATCTCACGGGACGGAAAAATTGGCCATCCTTGATTTACAACATTGATGTGTTTACTATCTATACTTGGATTTGGTGATGCAAATCATGACAGATGGTTCTTCCAAGTACCAAATTTCAGTCTTTCGTAACTAATAACAGTCTTTCGTAACTAATAATACTTCGTTCGTAATAATACTTTTTTTCAACTACAATATTAGCTGTACATATTTCGGCACATTTTTTCTAACAAATGAAATAAAATGTCCCAATTTTAATGTTGAAATAGTTTTATTTCATAACAAAAACCCATGACGCTAAATTAAATTCCCAGTGAGTGGTTGTTGTTGATGTATCGTAACTGCTTATTAGCTTTTGTGACATTTTTTTTTTTAATACAGCTAAGATAAGATTTTATTAATAACAAATATTAATAATAATTTTATTAATTTATTTTTAAATACAGATTTTATTTTTCCTTATACTCTAATAAAAAAATGTCACATTTTTTAACAGCTTTTTGCATTGATTATTGATAATGTTATATTGACAGCAGGTATTGTATAGAATGCGGAATAGTAAGCATTTCAGAGCAAAGTAAAAATATTCTAATTACTTCATGTGCTATATGCAGAATGCAGAATGGCAGATGATATTTGGGTAAAATATTAAAAAAAGAGTTGTATGAAAGGGTCATATTATTATAAGCTATTCAGTGGATAGGTAAATATCAGATTTAATGAATACGGACGAAACGATTATTTATGAGGGGTGCTAGTCACATGCATTTTGTCAGAAAACGTTATGGTGGAATTTGTTCATATAATTTTACTTTTAATATTATACAAATTTTAAAATTTTATTTTTTAAAATTTTAACGATTAAACATTTAAAATTACTTTTATTAGTGAAAACCCTTAAGAAATTACCTTTGTCCCTTATCATAGCAATGTGTTTATATCCATCTGACTTAGCCTCTTGACAATTTCAACATGATAGTTGTTTGCCCAGAATATAAAACAAGTAATATAAAAAAAAATTTTAAAGTCAATACCTACTTTTTTTTTTTTCACTTTGTTATATTGTAGAAAAGTTTATCTAGCGCCATCTATTTGTAAATAAATTTATATTACTTTTTTTTTTTTTTTTGCAGAAAAAGTCATTCATTTTTTTATTTAGCGCCATCTATTGGTAGATACATGCGACTTAAATCTAAAAAAAAAAACTAAAATTAATGAATTAAATTTAATGAATGAATAAATATTTGGAAAAACTGTATTAACATCCAGTGTCATCCACTACAAATTAAAAAAAAAATGTATTTCAACTTGAGTGGATGAATAAAAAGTATTTTATGAACGATTGAAAATTTGAACAAGATATATATAGAGGGAGAGTGTGAGCTAATGGAAAGAATTGAAAAAAAAAAAGAAAAAGAAAAATTAAATACAGGACATACCTATTGAGAAAGAAACGAAATATCGAAGTACTTTTTGCAACAATAAAGGAAAATTTTTTTGCGATAACATTTGTCATTCTATATAATGTCTAAAGAAAAGACATATCATAATTGCGATATTTCATACTTCTCCATAAAATGCCAGACATTATTATACATTTCATACACTACCGTAACACATGTATTTTGCAAATGCAATTTTCGCGTAATGCAATGCATAAATGCAATTTTCATCACAAATTTTCACAACTATTCTTTTTGGTATTATGTAATATACCATATATATATATATAAATTTGTAATAAACTTTTCAATTTACAAATAAATAGCGAAAAACAATAATAACAATGATAAATAATATCTCGGTACCACAGGTTTCTGGTTAAAGACCGGCGGTGCCATGGATGTTTGTAGTAGTTCGGAATCCACTTTAAACTGTAGGTCCCAGTCTAACTTGACTGCAGAGCGTTGGGCGTAGGGCTGACAACCCTACCCCGTAAAAAAAAAAAAATCTCATGTTTCGAAATCTGCCAGTAGGCAGACGGCCTTGGTCCACCATGGGGCTGTTGCGCCAATCATGATGAAAGGATATCTATGTTGTGTTTAACCCTCAATGTCCTGCAGGGTGGGACGGACTTCCCATGAATATCTACGCATGGATAGAAGGAAAGGGGACAGCTTCTGTTGTGATAGAGTACCCGTAGATAGAAGTCTGACTTAGCTCCGTGTCGCTGAAGAAGGAGGGCAGTGCCTTCAAAGGGTGACTTTTAGGGGGAACTACTCCGCATTTGAATATCGCATGAGAGAAAAACCTGGAAAACTCCCATCAGGCAGTCCGACTAACGATCGAATCTCCTCGTTTTTTGAAACAGTGTCTACAATACTGCCGCCAGCTGGTTGAACCTCCTCCGTAATGCTCATCAGCGCCGCACGTTGCTACTGAGCCAGGAATTGGGCTTAATAAATAGTAATAACAATAATAATAAAAATTAAGAATTGTTTGGTTTGCCATTCTACGGTCATCTTGTGCACACGAGGCTAAACAGACCCTGTAATTTAAAGTGAATTCCGAGCCACTGACAAATATCCATGCCACCGCCTGAATTCGAACCTGAAGCCTGTGATATTAAAGGCCAGAGCGCTAGTTACTTGGCTGCAAATTATTTAAGAGAAAGCAAAAATTTAAAAATGGAAGAAATGGAAATGGGGAAAAAAAAAATGAAAAAAATTGAAATATGGAAAAAAAAAAAGTAACAACTTTGAAATATCCATTGAAATTAAGCTGAATTCTCTTAATATTATATTTTTAAAAAATGGATATTTTAAATCTCTTTCGTCGGGCATATTGTTTTGTCTTCACATAGAGAATTTACTTTCAAAGCTCAAGTTATATTTAACCACAACTCAATTTTGACAGCGTTGTAAAAAAAAATAAACAAATAAATAAAACTCGGATTTCACCCAGACAAATTGTGGAAATCCCGCTGCTCGCGTCTGTAAATTACTGCGTGCTATTTTTAAGCTCTTGCGTATTGTTTGTTATCACGTGGCAACACTGTCGCTGTCGAATGGGGCTCGCGGAAAGCGTGCGCAGATAAATTTAAAAATTGTGACTGCAAAATCGTATGTTAGAACGTAAAATTAGTTGGAAGAATAGAAAAAAAGACCGTTCGAAAGAGAACAAAGACACTGAAAGATTCGGCGCTTTTTGATGTAATTTTACGGAGGTAGTGAAATGTGTTGAATAATATTATAATGTATCAATCTGAGATAAGAGCTAGAAGGGATTAATAAGACCACAAATAATTGAACTTTCGCAAGTAGTCGTCATGTGTAAAAGGAATTATTTATATAAAGAACGCAATACATCTACAGAAAAACCAAAGTAGGACAGAAAAGAAAACTAAAAATGCTACTATTTTGTAAAACAAAAGCCACTTCCGGTATTCGCTATATGCAAATTGTATAGCAGAACTCTCAAACCATTCGTAATACAAAAATCCCTGAATTGTCTGATATTCAGACCCCCTCAGACAAAAAATTAAAAAAAAGAAGAAATTACTCAAAATCCGAAGTAGCAATAAGATGCAGCAATGGAACTGAAAATCATTACACAAATATCAAAAATTGGAGCGGTAAGAACTGCATTGACAGATAAAAAAAAAAAGATTGCAAAAACAGGGTATGAAATAAGTTGTGTAGGAAACCGTGGGACCTGATTGGCCGAGTGTCTAGCGCTCTGGCCGTTTGTGAAACAGGTTTCGGGTTCGAGTCACTGCGTTCATTGCCATGACCTTTGTAGTAGTTCGGAATCCACTTTAAACCGTAGGTATCAGTCTGATATGATCGTAGAGCGTTGTCTTGAGGTTTATTCAGTCTTCACCCCTTGTGGTCCCTCGCTAAATTGAAATTGCATATTACCCTTACCATGAACTGCCGCCTTTGACGGGGTCTTTGGGCCTGGTGTATGTTTTCTTGCACCAGGGGGATTAGTAACAACAACAGAGAATCCGTAAAGTTCATAAGAAATTAATTATAACATCCTGAAGATAGCTTTTATCAAGGAATACATACCAACAAGATGTTATAAGCCATATTATTTCTGCTCTTTAGATGACTGGATCCTAATCAAAAACATATCTAGGGAAGCATTCTACTACTATAGTGTCTAATGACATTAGATCTAAGTGCACAACATTCGAAAAATGATATATCGTATAGACCCGTTAAAAAAATGAAAATCAATTTGCAATAATCGATACTGTACTAAAACATCTATTTATATATCAATGAGGAATTTATATTGTCAATCACTTCTCTAGGCAATCACTCCTATTCAAGAGAATATTCCGACCTGCTGTTTGAGAAGTGCCAAAATGTCGGTGTAACTGCAGAATGACTCGGAATCATTAAGCGGTCGCCTCTTTCTCGCTCGGAAATCGATGGAATCCTCGGTTTAATTTTAGAAAAAGCTCTGCTTTTCAAAAAAAAACCATTCCTTAATGGTTTTCCCGGAGCACGTGCCGGCCTACCTAGATACACAATTCCGCGGCTTGAAGCGATACCGTAATTTTTTGAGAGGGAACCTAACATAAAACTTGCTCCAAACATGGTAGGAAAGAAAAGAACTATAAACAATGTTGAAGTGGAGGAGTTTTTCAATAAGTTCGTAGTACACCCCAAAAAAAATTTGTGTTTTCGCAATTTTCGGAAGTTTGTTTTCCATACTTTTTTCCTTTCCCCTATGTTTGCTTAAAAGATGAAGTTCGTGGATACTCTCTTATTCAAACTGATGAAACACCCATAAAAAGAAAAGAACAGAAAAGAATATAGCTATTACTTTTTTGTGTTATTTTGTGCTACTCATTCTTTCAAGGACTCTTAAATGTGGGCGGTGTACTACAGTAATGAAAATTTCTTTTTGAAACCTGTAGAATGTATATCTTACCTTACTAAGTGGATTTTCTCGTAGTAAATAGCATTATTTTAATCCATGTTATTTTCATTCATTCATAAAAATGGTGACAGACATGGATACATCATAATTCTTGTACAAAAAATATGAGTGATGGTATTATTACAATTGCTATAATGTGTTATTTTTTTTTTCCTATATACAATCTGTATTACACATCTTCATATAGATTGTGTCATCTGTATACCATTTACGTGTATTCTTATCGCATTTTATTCAGATTTCTTATACACAATCTGTATAGACATTATAAGATAAATCTACAGATCAGAATTTTCTTCCATTGGGCTTGGAGAGAAAGATGGGAATGTTCTAATGCCACCATTGGAAGTGATTGTTCCAAACAACGGGTGCACCCACAAATACAATGTACTAGGCCCTACCGTCGTCCACCTTATCTAATACTGATTATTCTTCATTTCTATTACTGTAGTGCCTAATGATGTCAGATCAAAGTGCACAACGTTCAAAAACAAACCATCTCCATGATATATGATATAGACGTGTTTGAAAAATGAAAATCGATTTTCACTAATCGATACTGCAGTAAAACATCGATATATATAAACTCATGTTTGTGAAAATTGCAACACCGTGAAGAAATCGTCATAATTGAATGAAATTTAATACACAGTTGAGTGGTAGTGGTACAAATAAATGATTAAATGTTCAAAGAAACAAACAATAACAAGAGATCGGAATCAGTATTTTGTGTAGCCACCACGCGCCGCAATAAGTGCTGCTACACGACGTGGCATGGAGTCAAACAAATTTTGAATGTCTGCCTGAGGAAGAGCATTCCATATTGTTTGTATGCACACCCAAAGTTTGTCTGCAGAAGCAACAGGACGAGGATCACGAGCGAGACGCCGACCAACGAAATCCCACATATGTTCAATCGGCGACTTATCCGGGAATGCGCAGGCCAAGGAAGAAGCTGTACCTGCCGCCGCGTTGCAAAAAGAAGGATTGAACAGTCCTAGCGATATGAGTGCGGGCATTGTCCTGTTGAAATACAGCGCCTGGCAAGCTTTGAAGGAAGGGAACAGCTTGGGGCTGTAGAACTTCACTGATGTACCGGTTGCTGTTCAGATTGCCCACAATTCTTAGCAATTGAGATCGCCCATGATATGTTATGGCATCCCAGACCATAACTCCGGGTGTTCGTCCACTGTGGCGTTCGATAATGCACTCCGGAAGGTGGCCGGCATAGCGTCTGACACGAATGCGGCCATCATGGTACCACAAATTAAAGCGGAATTCGTCAGAAAACGCGACATGCTGCCAATCAGCACGCCAGTCTCTATCCTGAGCGGCCCATTTTAGCCGCAGGCGGCGATGGTTTAGCGTGAAAGGGATCCTGTATGAAGGAGTCCTTGCGCGCAGTTCACGCTGCAGAAGACGTCTACGAATTGATGAAGCACACAATGAAACACCTGTAGCTATTGACCACTGTGCTGCCAATTGTTTAGAGGAAGCTGTACGGTCCGTCAGCGCCATGCGGACCAGGTGTCTATCATCGCGAGCTGACGTCACTTCGGGGGCCACTCCCGGATTTCCAAGTTGTCCGACACTCGTCCGTTCACTGCTTCCAAAGACGCATCACTGTGCTGCTGTTACGCTGCACACGAGCGGCTACTGCACGATAAGACAATCCAGCTTCACGAAGATCGATGATTCTCCCCCGTTCAAACTCTGTAAGTTGTTCAAATCTCGCTCTCTTTCGTCAAAAGAGGCATAAGTAACGATTGAGCTAACGTTTACCACTAGCAGATAACCACCGAAAACCATACACGCTTCACTACAGCCGTCTATTTATTCGGATCCATCCGCCGTTCTGAGAGCGCTGCTCAGCATACGGATTTGAAATTCTAATCATTTGCATATCATGCGCTATTTTTGCATTTCCTGAAAATTTCAGTTCACTCGCGAATGTCCTTCATGGTGTTGCAATTTTCACAAACATGAGTTTATATCCTTAAGGATTTATATTGACAATCACTGCTGTAAGGAATCACTCCTACTCGAGAGATGACAATGGCATGGATATTCGTTAGTGGTTCAGAATTCATGTTGAACAGTAGTTTCCTGTGTAATTAGCCTAAAATGTGCAAAAAATGACCGTAGAGCGACAAACCAAACCAAACCTACTCGCGAGAATACTCCAACCTTCTGTTTCGGAAGTGCCGAAATGTCGGTGTGACTGTAGACTCGGAATCATTAAACGGTCGCCTCTTTCTCTCTCAGAGATCGATGGAAGCTTCGGTTTAATTTTAGGAAAAGCTCTGCTTTTCGCAAAAAAACCATTCCTTAATGGTTTTCCCGGAGCACGTGTCGGTGTACCTAGATACACAATTCCGCGGCTTGAAGCGATACCGTACATATTTGAGAGCGAACCAAACATAAAACTTGCTCCAAATACAAAAAGGAAGAAAAAAAGAACTATAAACAATGTTAAAGTGGAGGAGTTTTTCAATAAGTTCGCCATGCACCAAAAAAAAAAATGTGTGTTTTCGCAATTTTCGGAAGTTTATTTTCCATGAGTTTTTCTTTCTCCCGTGTTTGTTTAAAAGATGATGTTCTTGGATACTTTCTTATTCAAACTGTTGTCGATGAAACGCCCATAAAAAAAGAAAAGAACAGAAAAGAAACAGCTATTACTTTTCGGTGTTATTTTTGTGAAACTCATTCTTTTTTCAAGGATTCTTAGGTGTGCGCTATGTGTACTACAATAATGAAAATTTCTTTTTTGAAACCTGTAGAATGTATATCTTACTTTACTAAGTGGATTTTGTCGTAGTTAATAGCATTTTTTTTAATCTGTTTATTCACATTCATTCATAAAAAATAGTGATAGACGTGGTTACATCATAGTTCTTGCACAAAAAACCTATAAAATTGAATACACATAAATTATATCATATTTTATACTTGTTACCTATCGAATACATATACATATTTATAGTTAGATATATATATAGATAGATATACATATTTATTACTTATATCATATTTTATTCGCTTTTTCTATACACAATCTTTTTATTAGACATCTTCATATGGCTTGTATTACCTTTTATACCATTTATGTGTATTAGACATGATGTCATCATTTATGGCTTTTGTTATTTTTATAAGATTTATGTGTATTCATATCGCATTTTATTCATTTTTCTTATACACAATCTATATAGACATTGTACGATAAATCTATAACTCAGGATGTTCTTCCATTGGGCTTGGTGGGAAAGGTGAGAATGTTCTAATGCCATCCTTGGGGGTGTTTGTTCCAAACAAATGCTGTACCATATGAGTACAATGTTCTTGGTCCACCGTCTTATACTCCGTGTAATACTGATTGTGCTCCATTTCTACTACTGTTTTACCTAATGATGTTAGGTCAAAGTGTACAAAATTAAAAAAATGATATGTGGTATAGGCCAGTTTTAAAAATGAAAATCAATTTTCAATAATCGATACTCTACAAAAACATCGATTTATATTTCCACGAGGAATTTATATTGTCAATCACTGCTCTAGAGAATCCCTCCCACTCGAGAGAATATTCCAACCTGCTGTTTGGGAAGTGCCAAAATGTCGGTTTGACTGCAGACTCGGAATCATTAAACGGTCGCTTCTTTCTCTCTGGGCAATCGATGGGAACTTCGGTTTAATTTTTAGAAAAAGCTCTTACTTTTTTCGCAAAAAACATTCCTTAATGGTTTTCCTGGAGCACGTGCCGGCGTACCTAGATACACAATTCCGCGGCATGAAACGGTACCGTAAATTTTTGAGAGGGAACCAAACATAAAACTTGCTCCAAACATGGTAGGAAAAAGAAAAGAACTAAAAACAATGTTGAAGTGGGGGGGGGAGATTTTCAATAAGTTCGCCGTAAACTCCAAAAAATTTCTTTTTTCGGAAGTTTATTTTCTATGTTTTTCTTTTCTTTCCCCTGTGTTTGTTTAAAAGATGTATTTCTTCGATACTTCCTTATTCAAACTGATTATTGTCGATGAAACACCTATATAAAAAAAAAAAAAAAAAATAGCTATTACTTTTCGGTATTATTTTTTGAAACTCATTCTGTCAAGGATTCTTAGGTGTGTGCGGTGTCCTATAGTAATGAAATTTTTTTTAAAAAACCTGTAGAATGCATATCTTACTTTACTAAGTGGATTGTCTTGTAGTAAATAGCATTTTTTTAATCTATATTATTTACATTCATTCTTAAAAAATAATGATAGACGTGGTTACATCATAGTTCTTGTACAAAAAACCTATTCACTTGAATATACATAAATTATATCATATTTTATACTTTATTTATAGTTATATATATATAGATAGATATATTTATTATATCATATTTTATTCGTTTTTTTCTGTATACAATCTGTATTAGACAGCTTCATATGGCTTGTATTATCTTTATACCACTTATGTGTATTCAATAGGCATGGTCATCATTTATGGCTTTTGTTATCTTTATAGGATTTATCTGTATTCATATCGCATTTTATTTATTTTTCTTATACACAATCTATATAGACATTGTACGATAAATCTATAGGTCAGGATGTTCTTCCATTGGGCTAGGTGAGAAAGGTTAGAATGTTCTAATGCCGCCCTTGGGGGTGTTTATTCGAAACAACAGTTGCACCATATAAATACAATGTCGTTATAAATACAATGTACTAGACCCCACCGTCGTCAACCCCATGTAATACTTATCATGCTCCATTTCTACTACTGTAGTGTCTAATGACGTCAGATCAAAGTGCACAAATTTCAAAAACAAACTATCTTCATGATATATGATATAGACCAATGAAAAATGAAAATCGATTTTCAATAATCTACACATGTATCGATACTTTACTAAAACTAAACATCGATTTATATATCGATGAGGAATTCATATTGCCAATCACTGCTCTAGGGAATCACTCCACTCGAGAGAATATTCCAACCTATTGCTGTTTGGGAAGTGCCAAAATGTCGGTGTGACTTCTGCAGACTCGGAATCATTAAACGGTCGCCTCTTTCTCTCACGGAAATCGATGGAAGCTTCGGTTTAATTTTAGAAAAAGCTCTTCTTTTCCGCAAAAACCATTCCTTAATGGTTTTCCTGGAGCACGTGCCGGTGTACCTAGATACACAATCCGCGGAATGGAACGATACCGTAAATTTTGAGAGCGAACCAAACATAAAACTTGCTCCAAACATGGTAGGAAACAGAAAAGAACTATAAACAATGTTGAAGTGGAGGAGTTTTTCAATAAGTTCGCCATGCAGCAAAAAAAAATTTCTGTTTTCGCAATTTTCGGAAGTTTATTTTCTGTGTTTTTCGTTTCTTTCCCCTGTGTTTGTTTAAAAGATGAAGTTCTTCGATACTTTCTTATTCAAACTTGTTGTTGTCGATGAAACAGACATAAGAGAAAAGAAAAGAGCTATTAGTTTTCTGTGTTATTTTTTTAAAACTCATTCTTTAGTGTGTGTGGGAGGCTACAGTAATGAAAATTTCTCTTTGAAACCACTATGGCTTAGCTTACTAAATGGATTTGCCTTAGTAAATAGCATTTTTCTAAGGCATGTTATTTACATTCATTCATAAAATATTGTGATAGATATGGTTACATCATAGTTCTTTACAAAAACTGTCATTGATTGTATTATTACAATGGCTATAATGTGATTGCTTTTTCTGTGTAAAATTTTTTTTTTTTTTTTTTTTTTTTTTTTTTGGAAACTCATTCTTTCTAGGATTCTTTAGTTTATGTGGTGTCCTACAGTAATGAAAATTTCTTTTTGAAACTTGTAGAATCTTACCTTACTAAGTGGATTTTTCTCGTAGTAAATAACATTTTTTTAATCTATGTTATTTATTTTCTTTCATAAAAATAGTGTTAAACAGGGTTATATTATAATAATATAACAAATTGTGATGGATTGATCATTTTTGAAGTTGATATTTACTTAAATCACGTTTGTTTTCTGGCTGAAATCAGTTTCAAGTTAATAATTCATTTAAAAATGAATTCACCATTGATTATTTATTTTAATATGCATTAAATAACTAATATAACAGTTATGCACATTGATAATATAATAATTAATTGATAATACTAATAACTAATCATTGATAATATTTAATAAATCAATTAATGCACCATTTATTAGTTATTTTTATGTTAGAGTTTTTACGTTATTTAAATGTAAGAGACTTTATCTCATTTTAAGGAGTCTTTCTAGAGGCTTATTTCGCATTCAATGACTGTTGATCCATACTATATCTAGGCATAATATTCCAATGGTGTATTTATTCCATTAAACTCTAAGCTAAGAGACTTTAGCTCATCCTAATGTTATCTAAAGTTTTACCTCATTATAAGTAGTCTTTCTAATGGGCTTTAGCTCATTCTAAAGAGTTTTTCCAGAGGATTTAGCTTATTCTAAGATTTTTTTCTATAGGCTTTGTATCGTTCCAAGAGTCTTTCTAGAGGCTTTATCTTATTCTAAGGAATCTTTTAGAGGCTTTAGCTCATTTTAAAGAGTATTTCTAGAGGTATTATCTTATTCTAAGAAGTCTTTCTAGATGCTTTAGCTCATTCTAAGAAGTATTAGTGGCTTTAACTTATTCTAAAAAGTTTTCTAGAGACTTTATCTCATTATAAAGAATCTTTCTAGGGGCTTTAGCATTCTAAGGTTTTTCTAGAGGCATTATTTCATTCTTTCTAGAGGCTTTAGCTCATTCTAAGGTTTTTCTAGAATGAATGAAATACATTCATTCTAGATGTTTTAGCTCATTCTAAAGTCTTTCTAGAAACTTTAGCCCATTCTAAAGAGGCTTTATCTTATTCTAAGGAATCTTTTTAGAGGCTTTAGCTCATTTTAAAGAGTATTTCTAGAGGTATTATCTTATTCTAAAGTCTTTCTAGATGCTTTAGCTCATTCTAAGAAGTATTAGTGGCTTTAACTTATTCTAAAAGTTTTTCTAGAGACTTTATCTCATTATAAAGAATCTTTCTAGGGCTTTAGCATTCTAAGGTTTTCTAGAGGCATTATTTCATTCTTTCTAGAGGCTTTAGCTCATTCTAAGGTTTTTCTAGAGGCTTTATTTCATTCATTCTAGAGGCTTTAGCTCATTCTAAGGTTTTTCTAGAGGCTTTATTTTATTCTTTCTATAGGCTTTAGCTCATTCTAAGGTTTTTCTAGAGGCATTATTTCATTCTTTCTAGAGGCTTTAGCTCATTCTAAGGTTTTTCTAGAGGCTTTAGCTCATTCAGGTTTTTCTAGAGGCTTTAGCTCATTCTAAGGTTTTTCTAGAGGCTTTATTTCATTCTTTCTAGAGGCTTTAGCTCATTCTAAGGTTTTTCTAGAGGCATTATTTCATTCTTTCTAGAGGCTTTAGCTCATTCTAAGGTTTTTCTAGAGGCTTTATTTCATTCATTCTAGAGGCTTTAGCTCATTCTAAGGTTTTTCTAGAGGCTTTTATTTCATTCTTTCTAGAGGCTTTAGCTCATTCTAAGGTTTTTCTAGAGGCATTATTTCATTTTTTCTAGAGGCTTTAGCTCATTCTAAGGTTTTTCTAGAGGCATTATTTCATTCTTTCTAGAGGCTTTAGCTCATTCTCTAAGGTTTTTCTAGAGGCTTTATTTCATTCATTCTAGATATTTTAGCTCATTCTAAAGTCTGTCTAGAAACTTTAGCCCATTCTAAAGAGTCTTTCTAAAGGCTTTAGCTCATTTTAAGCTCATTCAAAAGCATTGGTCATTCTGCACTATGTTACTGTTTTAATACGACTGTAATATTCCACAGCTAGTGTACGATTCTATAATTATGATTCTCCACTAATGTCTCGTGCGATTATTTAATACGACTGCTATATGACTATATAATTAGTTTGAGATTCTATAACTAACCAGTCTCCGCTAGTGTCTCTCATACGGCTATATAATTTTCGAAATTTCTACAGATGAAAGTTGAAATCATATTCAAAGTTGAACTAAAACACAGGACAGTACAATTTTAAAAACTATTAAAATACCATACTGCTTAAAATCTGTAATAATGTAAACCCTAAATTTTTAAACTATGGGATATTTTTTTTCCTGAAATAAAATCGCACCTTCAATATTGATTTAATAATGATACGTGTTGTAAAGAATGGATTCATATCTTTCCTTTCGCACACATATGCCTGAAATGTTTTAAGTTAAGAATAAGAATGAAGAATTCAAAATTGGTTTTGTGATTCATTTTTATACAACTCATTTCTTTTTATTATCATTACTATTTTTTTAAGCCTGACATTTGCATAAAGGAGCATCATCATTCCTTTACACCCTCTCAACCATTTTTTTTTTTTTTTTTTTCACTTACACTTTTGTGTCGAAATTGACTCCCACTCCATTCATTTGAGCGTCTGAAATTCTTCTCAAGTGCGTGGGGTGTCTCCATCCGGACCAGAAGGGAGGGGGAGTGACGAGAATTTTATGAGGGGGTGGGGGTCTTTAAATTTCGTCACGTGCGAGTGCGTGTCGCGGAAACTGATGTAGTGGCTACCCGTCAATGGTACAGGGTGTCTGGGACACGGCACTAACTTCCTTCCGACGCACGATTCGTGCTGGAGTGTTTTTTCTTTCTACTGGAGACATTGGAAAACTCTTTTTTAAAGTTTTCGTACTTCTGCAACAGCATTGGCGACCTGAGTCGAAATTGAGAGCTAGGAGTCGGGAATTGGTTAAAAATTCGACTCCAGACTTTTTATAAAAATAGTTCTTTTTCCAAAATTCCTGGAATTAAAAGTTAAAATGGAGGCCTGTTGGCTGAGTGACTAGCGCTCTGGCATTCGATAGCCAGGCGTTTCGGGTTCAGTTCCGGCGATGCCATGAATATTCGTAGTGGTTTGGAATCCACTTTAAGCCGTAGGTCCAGGTCTAATACGACTATAGAGCGTTGGGCGTAGGGAATAATAACCCTATCCCATAAAAGAAAACATCTGTCCCCAAAATGCCAGTAACCAGATGGCTTTGGTCCACTGGGGCTGTTGCACTCAATGATGATGATGATGAAAGTTAAAACGAAATGTATTGTTGTTTCTTATCCCACTTGGTAGACAGCAACATTTAGAGAAAATCCAAGAACCCGTGTGTTCTCGTGGCAGGAGAAAAGGAAGGGGACAGCTTCTGTTGTGTTGGAGCACCCGTAGGTACAATAACTTGGCTTCGTGTCGTTGAAGAAGGAGTGCAGTGCTGCCGGTGGGACTTTCAGGGAGACACCTGAAAGCCCATATGATACACCGCATTTTTGTATCATATGGGAAGAAACCTATAAAACTCCCATCGAGTAGTTTAACTACTGAGAATCCTGATAGCCGAGTGGCTAGTGCTCTGGCGCTCAATACCACAGGTTTTTGGTTCGAATCCCGGCTATGCCATGGTTCTTTGTAGTGGTACGGGATCCACTTTAAGCCGTAGTTGCCGGTCTCATATGACCGTAGAGCGTCACAGAGTCCAATCATTCTTCTCACCCACATCATTCTCAAACTGTGAAGGTGCAACTCAGCTGTAGGCACAGTGATGGTGTGTAGTAGTAGTAGTAATCCGACACGAGACAAAATCCTGGGCATCACAAACGTCATCGAGTATCCTCGTCTTTTGAAAGAGTGTCTACAACAAAGTCGCCAGCTGATTGAACCTCCGCACTAATAAACGACTAGCTCATAACCACTAGCGTTGCCTTTGATCCACGAGCCAGGCAAAAGCAACGTTAAAGCAGTTTAACAGCATTCAACTCTATCCTTCACTTACACAACAGCTAGAAAAGACAGTGAATGTTTTACCAGCAAACCAAGTATGCTGAGAGACTTAACTCAACATATAAAATTAGAAAAAACTACTCTGTATCAACAATGAAAGAAGATCTTATAGAAACTATTCTATTATTAAGAAAAAAATAAGATTTAATGTATTACAAATACAGCATTTATGGGATTAAATTGACTTTCGCTTGTCTTCACTTTGGTAAATAGTGATTTAATGCAATTATTTTTATATGTATATACATATATATATATATATATTTGTAAGCAAATTCAGAATCCAAGAATGTCTCCGAGAATTTTTTGGTTAATGCACCTTTAAAATTTGTAAAAATGCTTCGTTAACACTAAAAACTGTTTTTAAAGATACTATTTATGAGTTTAGTAAAAGTCATTGAATTTATTATACAAAATTTTCTAAATTGATTAATAAAAACTTTTCTTTTTCAATAGCGCAAGCCCCATGGTGGACCAAGGCCGTCTGCAGTTCTCTTTATGTTGATCAATAATTATTGGGAATCCCAAACTTTAGAAAAAGGTAAGCAAAAAAAATTACTTAAGACCTAGCAAAAAATATCTGAAATAATAAAATTTGTTAATTAATAAATTCATATCCATCTGAAACATTTGTCAACAATGCATGTTTATTACGAAAAATCGCTATAAAAATTTCGAACTTTCACGTTACGCATTCTTCTTATTCTTCATTGGCTCAATAGCCCCATGGTGGGCCAAGGCCGTCTGCCTGCTGGTAGATTTCGAGACGTGAGATGTTTTGGTTGTCAGCCCTAGACCCAGCGCTCTGCTGTCATATTAGACTGGGACCTACGGCTTAATGTGGATTTTGAACCACTACAAACATCCATGGCACCGCCGGGCCTAAACCAAAACGGAAAAGAGTCAGGAATCGAAAGGCGGTTTAAAAAAAAAAATTCGATTCGTAAGTCCACCTTCCTATAGATACTTATTTTTGATCAAATACCAGGTTATTTAAAAGTGCTGGATCACATTTCAAAAAAACATAATTTCGAAAGCAATTACTGAAATGCAATAATATTTTTTTGCTATTTATTTGACAATTCTCCGAGTTCTTCTAGTTTTTGTTCCCAAACTTATTACAAACTAAAAGTCATGTAGGTGGTATACCATTTTCTTCATTTGCGCTAGAAACACAGCTAATTGTAAAAATTGTTGCCAAGAAATCAATGTAAAAGCTATCATCGCATATGTTAAGCCACAAATTGAAATCATGTAGATAGTATATCATTTTCTCCATTCGTACCAAAAAACATAGCCAACAGTAAAGATTGTTCCCAAAAAATCGCCTAACTATCATCGCATATGTTAAGCTACAAACTAAAAGTCATGTGATTGTTACGTCACTATCAGTAATGACTTGAGGAATTATGGTTTGTAAAAAATTGGCTAAAAATCAGTGCACGCTCTGCTATATTATTGTTTTATGATTAGTAAAGATTGTATTTAATAAAATTGCTATAAAGTGTCTGGAGTAAGTATAAAAAAAGAGGAAAAATTATTACGCAAGAAAATTTAATAGAATATGAATATCAAATATTTAGATATATTACATTTGCATTCATTTACTACTAAAAAAATAAACCATTTCTTTTGAAAATCGTTGTATGATGGATAGTATACCATTTTCTCCATTCGCGCCAGAAACATAGCCAGCAGTAAAAATTGTTGCCAAAAAATCGCCAAGCTATCATCGCATATGTTAAGCTACAAACAAAAAGTCATGTGATTGTCACGTCACTATCAATGATGACGTAAGGATTAGGGTTGCCCCAAGTTGACAATCCGATGCGCGCTTTGCGAGATTACTATTTTATGATAAGATTGTATTTCATAAAATTACGATAAACAGTCGGAAGTCGGTATAAAAATAGACTCGGATTAGATTTTTCGCCGACTCCTCACTGGTAAGAAGCTTGTTCTATGAGGTTAAATGAAATTCTACTTGGCGATCAAACTGTATAACTAATGAGCAGATATTCACCCATTATCATAACGATCAAAAAGCCAATGTTCTCCTGTTCGGTCGCCAAGGCTTGGCGCTCAAAAATGTGTCACCAGAATACTCACGCGATACACGCACGCACGGCAGACTCGGAAGAGAGATTTTTTCACATCAGAAGTTATGAATTCGTAATCCTGCAGATTCCGCGAGAACTTTTTTTTTTTCTTTTTACGTATCTGCGCATGCTCATTGGGATTCGATTTCGTTCTTTCCTTCCCTTTTTACATATCGTGTTAAGATAATGACGAGGGGTGTCTGTATAATTAATTTCTGCCTTTCTGCTCGACTGGAAATCGGTTGGCGAATTTTTTTAACTCGATAGAATGTCCGTCTACATTTTTTTTCACTATTAAGAGAGTTCATTTGGAAGTGAAGGGGAAAGGGAATTTTTTTTCCTCTTCTAGGGAATTTTCGTATCTAATTTATTCTGCATCAATTTTTATAAAAACAATTTTAAAAGTAAATGTAACTTCAGATAACTTGCAATAAAGTTGTTCCTATTTGCAAAGATTTAAACTTCAATTACTGTTCTTTTGTTTTGTTTTGTTTAATTTATTTTGTGTTTATTTTTATTTATTTTTTTAATTATCGAGTACTATAATCAAGTATGGGGGACTGATAGCCGAGTAACTAGAACTTTGGCTTTCGGTACCACAGGTTTTGAGTCCCGGAGGTGCCATGGATGCTTGTAGTGGTTCGGAATACACTTTAAGACGTAGGTTCTAAAAATAACTGTAGGGCGTAGGGCTGACAACCCTACCCATCTTTTCAAAAAAACATTCTCTCGAAATCTGCCAGCACACAGACGGTCTTGGCTCACCATGGGGTTCTTACGCTACTGATGATGATGATAATTGCACACTGGGTACTGATATTGGCTCTGTACCACAGGTATCGGGTTCGAGTCCTGGCGGTGCCTTGGATGCTTGTAGTGGTTAGGAATCCACTTTAAACTGTAGGTCCCGGTCTGCTTAGACCTCGTGTATACAAGATGACCGTAGAGTGACAAACCAAACCCATCTATGTATGCACTTATATATATAATATACTATACATGATTATATTTTACGGTTATAGTATTTTAAAATTGTTTTTCATTACATTGTCCACGCCTTTTATGTCAAATCAAAATTATATATTTTTTTTTATTTAAATATTTTATCTGTGCATTATGTTAATTACATAATAAATATCCTATTAATACATTTTTAAATTCAAAATAGCTAATGAAATTTAGAACTTTTACTATAATTAAATTATTTATTAAAATCGTGTTTAATTACTGGAATGTATGAAGTTGGAAAATTTAATTTTGCTGTTATATCATTTTAATATGTAAATAAAGAGATATTTTTATGAATGTTCAGTGTTTTAGGAATTGATTAATGATCAAACGAGTAGAAAATTTAGAATTCTACTTGTATAGAACGAACTAGAACAACGTAAAAGACAAAAACAGTTTGACGTTTTGAAATAGAGCGTAAAAATTGAGAAAATGGCATCCTCAAGCCAAAGGCCATGATTTAAAATGGCGGCATTTATTTTTAATTCGATTGAATTCTATATCTGTTGAATTAAATAACATTTTCATGACCTAGATCCTTTCAAGAACAATCGAAAGGAACTTGTACATCGTTTCGATTGTTCAATTTCTTTTTCTTTTGACCTTAAAACAAATTTTAAAACTTTAATGCTAACTATTCTCGTTCTTAAAAATAACTTCTTATGTATAATAATTATTTTATACAACTTTTAACATTTGTAAACTCATCTAAAGACTAACATTATCAAACACGTAATATAAAAAAAAAAAAATTTTAAGTCAATTCCTACTTTTTTTTTCCACTCTAATGCAGAAAAGTCTTTTACAAATGAAGTAGAAATTTTTCTCTTACATCTGGCGCCATCTATTATTAGATACATGCAACTTAAATCTAAAAAAACGAACATTAATTAATTAAATTTAATCAATGAATTGATATTTGAAAAAACTGTATTAACATCCAGTGTCATCCACTGCAAGTTAAAAAAATGTATTCGAACTTGAGTGGAGGAATAAAAAGTATTTTATGAACGATTGAAAATTTGAACAAGATATATAAATATGTACAGGGAGAGTGTGAACTAATAGTAGGAATTGAAAAATATATATAAAAATTTTAAATTATACTTTATACATTTTGTGTTAACTTTCAAACTGTACTGCAGGAGTAAAAGCTCTTCACATCTATAGTATATTTAGGTTGCTTGGTTAGGGTTTTGCTATTTTTATCCTATACAACATACCAATGCAGAGTGATTTAAGTAATTCTGGAAACGATGCCAAGAAACCTATTTATCCTCAAAATCATCCTGGAAACTATTTCCTCGCCATCATTGCTTGTCGGTGGTCTGTTCTCGACTTTCATTTTTAAAACATATAGCCCCACTGATGTACAGGGTGATTATAATTAAAGTCCCACTTTCAAAATCCTGTAAAAAAAAAAGAATCACTCGTCACAATGAGTTCAAATTTTAATTGAAGATACTGGAAGAAGGGGGAAATGGTACGGCATCAAAAATGTTCCAAAGGTGTATTAATAGATGGCGTTGTAAGCGGCATAAAGAAAGTGAATTCGGCTGCCAGTGATATTTTGAATCGAAATTACCGCGTTTTTGGAAGGAGTTGCACATTAAACCAACTGTAGTGTTCAGTGTGCTTGATTGTTTCGGTTTATTGACGGAAAAAATGACTTCCATTCATTCAACAGTTGTGACACTGTTAGTGGAAAGCCCATCCACCACGTCAAGGTCATACCGAATTGCATGGGAAAATCAGTGGAACTTTTATTTTGATGCCATACCGTTTCCCCCTTCTTCAAGTATTTTCAGTTCAAATTTGAACTCATTGTGACGAGTGTTTCTTTTTTTACAACATTTTGAAAGTAATTATAACCACCTTTAATTCTAACCATAACCCATTTTAATTATAACCACCACGTACATAAAAAAAAAAAAAATAATATAACTTAATGGCTAACTTTCAAACTTAACCTCAGGAGTGAATCTCTTGGTATCTGTATTTAGGTTGCTTGGTTAGAGTTTTGCGGTTGTTATCTTATGCAACATAGTAATGCAGAGTGATTTATACTCAACTGGACTTTAATTATACAGGGACTTTAAAGTCAAAAAGTCAAAAGTCACCCTCGAAACGATGTATTCACCATCATTGCTTGTCGGTGGACGTTTTGCGACTTATATTTGTACAACATAAGTGCCACTGATGAACAAAACAAATTGCAGGATTTAATGTTTAAATTCCTATTGTAAACATATCCATTGTTTAGCTGGGTTTAATTGATTTGAATTCAACAAAAATTTTATTTTTTCTTTCTTCATCATCTTCAGGGGCGTAACAGCCCCGTGGTGGGCCAATGCCATCTGCCTGCTAGCAGATTTCGAGGACAAAATGTTTTGTTTTTACACTGTATAGTTGTCAGAACTACGCCCTACACTCATATTAGACCGGTATACTGTTTAAAGTGGATTTCAGCAACTACAAACATCCATGGCACCGCCTGGACTCGAACACTGAAACTGTTGCACCGAGCGCTAGTTATTCTTCCATCAGGCTCCTATTTGTTCTTTATTGTTCCGAATTTGTTTCTTTTTTGGGCTGTAGGTATAATGGAACATTATGTTTGCACTAAAAGTTCTTTTTCAATTCCTTCTATTAGCTCACACTCTCCCTATATATATCTTGTTCAAATTTTCAATCGTTCATAAAATACTTTTTATTCATCCACTCAAGTTCAAATATATTTTTTTTTTGAACTTTTAGTGGATGACACATGATAATGCAGTTTTTCAAATATTAATTCAGTAATTAAATTTAATTCATTCATTTTAGATTTTTTTTTAGATTTAAGTTGCATATATCTAACAGTAGATGGCACCAAATAAACTTAAAAAATGAGTGAAAATTATTTCTGCAATATAGTAAAAAAAAAAAAGTAGGAATTGACTTAAAATTTTTTTTTTTATATTACTTGTTAATTAGGTTGGTGTCAAGGTTGTTATACGTACATTCACTATCAAATCATACATAAAATCATACAAAATATATATTACATTTAAATGAAACTAGATTCTTTTTTTTTTTATAAATGCCATTGAATAGAATGGTATCTATGTTGATGGTTAAATAAATATATTTTTAAATAATTTTTCATTTTTATCTCAATAGGAAGTAAATGCAGAACATTTGATACCAACCTGATAGAATAAATCGAATTTATTATAATAAGAATCAATTTCTTTCTGGTACATTGAATGGACAATAATAAATAAACCCCATGTTATTTTTAACGGCATAACTTCATCTCCTAACCGCCGAAGATTTCATTATTCACAGCTTCAGACGATATTAAATCTTCGTTGTTGCCCTTCGACGGTAGTTGGAACATTCCCTGGGGGCTTTGCAAATGGCCCCCACAGTTCTGGGTTGATGGAGCGCAGAACAAAAAGACGTGTTGTCAAGAATTCATGAGACCCAAGACGTCCCTTCTTTGTTACTGGCTTCTTCACTGGAGAACAATTGCTGCGTTTTGTTCCAAAAGTTGATGAGACTTCTTTTTATATACCTTTTCCTGGGGAATAATGAAAGAAAAACAATGCTTAATACTGGGTGCGATTGGAAAAGGTTTTATCATGTCTATTTATAATCGTCTGCTAATAAAATATCGTTTTCGGTTTTATTTATTTATTTTTCATCTGTAGATATCGTTTGGCAGGTGAACAAAACACTCTGTGAGTAGAAAAAGTATGGATTATGTTTTCTGTATAAAATGGCTTGAGGGTATTTCGATAAACAGTTTTTTGTTGTTGTTGTTGTTGTTGAGGACGCAACTGGTTGTAACAAAAATAAAATTCTGTCATGTGGTTGCCCTTGTAGCATTTTTCTCACGAGAAGAGTTTTGGCATTTCATTCCCAGGAGAGAGGAATGTATGTTATTTTAACAACCCGTCACTCAAATTGGACAGCAGACATGCAGTATTGTAGGCAGTTATATTACGTGCAATTAGAGTTTTGTACTAATGAGAATAACCTGTCACTCAAATCTGATAGCAGATATTCGGTATCATGTATAATGAGATTCATGAATTAGCGGCCTTCACAGGTTGAGACAACTGATTAAATATGATTTATAACATTAATATGAGTTGTTCCATCGTGATTGGTGGTAGACCACGAGCTGAGAAATGTCTCTGCAAGGAGAAGTGAGGGAAGGTGGATCCTCCTGAATATAAAAAATATTTGCAAAAATATTATTTTTAAAATCAAGGTTAATTTTTCTCATAATTTTGACAGTTAATTTTTTAATATATGGATGCAAAAATAATACATTATACACATACACATTTAATACATTATTTTATAATGGTCACATTAATGAAAACTAAATATATTTTATAAAAGTGTGGTGAATCTCACGAGTCGGAAAAATGCCCGAGGCAGACCGTGGGTTGGCCACCTAAAAATTATATTTATCATAATACTAGTAAACACATAGTTCCTCATTTAGTTTCTCTCTTTTTTTCCCCCACCGCCAAGAAAACATTTTCCCATTTCTTTTTCTTCTTCCACGAATAGAACCTTTTAAGAGTGGTAGATACTCTTTAGGAATCATGGCGAAAAAAAAGGGCCTTATCACTGATGAGCGCATGCCCTGAAGCGTTCGAATGATCTTTGATCGCGTACAGCCTCGAACAAATATCAGCACTTAGTGGAGGGAAGAAAGAAGAAACCAACACACTTGTCAACAAAACGCTGTCTCAAAAAAAAAAAGAAATAAAAAAAAAAACTCCATGCCTCGAAGCAATGGAAGAAACTTTTATGATTCTTGAAAAGTGTTAGCTCTTCTATAAAAGTAGATGCAGGTTTTTATTTATTCATTTTTGTACTTCTTCAACCTTTAACGTTCTTTATTTCGTCAATTCTTAAGAATATGGGTTGCAGAATTCTTTAGTTTGGTCTTTGATTTTGTTAAGCACCTTGAAGTTTATGAAATAAGGTCATTTAGATAATTTGGGTGCATTGTGTGTTATTTATGGAGTTCTTATTGTGTTCTTAAAGAAGTGTTTTGAAATAAATTAAGTTTATTAATAGTAGCACTTTTTTATTTTTATTTTTTTTTTTTTAAGAGGGAATTAGTTTCGTAACTTTAAGTGTAAAAAAAGAATTTTTATTTTATTTTTAGTGTTATTATTTCTTATATTGTATTTAATTTTTAATTTTGGAACTGTTTGTGTTTGTCGCTAAACTTTCTGAAACAAATAAAAAAAAATAGTTTGACAATCATAAAGACATTTTTGACAAAAAAAACAACAACTTATAAACTATGCAGGTTGTAATTCTTAAAAACTTCCAAATTTTATTATAATGCAAAATGTTTTTAATGCGTTACAATATTTTTTGTAACTTCAGGAGACTTGAAATCGTAGGTTCCGGTCTAATATGATCATAGAGTGTTGTGGGGATAGTGTTACCCACATCTGTAGCATATCTTCAAGCCTGCATGTTCCCCCTGGGTAGTGCTAAATGAGTAACGTCGGTGCAGCCCTTGCTTATGACATAAAAATTAACTGTCTCTGTATTGATATCGGCATTAGAACAACAACTTGGTAGACAACAACATTTGATCAAGACAAGAACCCGTGGGATCTCATGGAAAGATGGGGCAGCTTCTGTTGTGACTGAGCACCCGTAGTCTAATTTAGCTCATTGACGCTGAAGAAGGAGGGCAGTGCGTTTTGGGAGGACTTTTGAAGGAACTACAGCTCCTTCGCTTTTCGTATAGGTGAGAAAACAGGAAACCTTCCTCCCTGTAAAGCGAGGTAAAATGCTAAACATCACAAACGCCATCGGATCTCTCACTTTTTGAAACATGTTGTTACAAATGACCGCCAGCGAATGATGTGGCCTACTCACCAGTAGCGCATGTTACCATAGTGCCACGAGTCTGGAATTAAAGTTTATATTTATCATAATAAAGACGTAGTTTCTAATTTAGGTTTTATTTATTTATTTATTTTTGTTTTGTTATTTTCCCGTAAGAAAACATTTTCCCATTTTTTTTTCGTCTTCCATGAAGGGAATCTTTTCAGACTGCAAACTAGAACTCTTTAGGAATCATGGTGGAAAAAAAAGTCCTTATTACCAGAGCGCATGCCCTGAAGCGTTCGAATGATCTTTGATCGCGTACAGCCTAATATCAGCACTTAGTGGAGGAAGAAAGAAGAAACCAACAAACTTGTCAACAAACGCTGTCTCAAAAAAAGAAAAAAAAAACTGCATGCCTTGAAGCAATCGAAGAAACTTTTATGGTTCTTGAAAAGTGTTAACGCTACTATAAAAGTAGATGCAGTTTTTTATTTATTCATTTTTTGTACTTCTTCAACCTTTAACCGGTTCATTTATGTGAACTTTTAAGAATATGGGGTTGCGGAATTCTTTAGTCTGGTCTTTGATTTTGTTAAGTACCTTGAGGTTTATGAAATAAGGTCATTTGGATGATTTGGGTGCATTGTGTATTATTTATGGTGTTCTTATTTGAAGGAAATGTTTTAAATTAAAAAAGTTTAATAATAGTAGCACTTTTTTGTTTGTTTCTTTTTTGAACTATGGGAATTAGTTTCGTAACTTTAAGTGTAAAAAGAGCTTTTTATTTTTATTCTTAGTGTTATTATTTCTTATTTTGTATTTAATTTTCTTTTATTTGTGAACAGTTTGTGTCTGTCGTTAAACTTTCTGAAAAAATAAGTTAAATATAGTTTGACAATTATAAAGATTTTTTTGAAAAAAAAAAAAAAAAAAAAAACTTGTAACCAATGCAAGCTATAATTCTTCCAGATATTATTATAATGCAGAATGTTTTTAATGCACTATTTTTTTTTGTCTCAGTAGATTAAACTGTAGATTTTGAAAAAGAAAACAACTTAAAGCCAATGCAAACTGTAATTCTTTTAAATTTTCAGATTTTATTATAATGCAGAATGTTTTTAATGCACTACCATATTTTTTTTTTACCCCAGTAGACTTTAAACCGTAGGTAACGGTGTAATATTATTATAGAGCGTTGTGGGGGGTAGTGTTACTTGCATTCGTAGTATATCTTAAAGGCTGCACGTGCCCCCTCTGTAGTGCTAAATGAATAACGTCATCTGCATTAGAACAACAACTTGGTAGACAGCAACATCTTGATGAAGTACAAGAACCCTTGTGATCATCTCATGGAAAGATGGGAAAGCTTCTGTTGTGGTGGAACACCGGTAGTCTAACTTGGCTCCTTGACGCTGAAGAAGGAGGGCAGTGCCTTCAGGGAGGACTTTTAGTGAAACTACAGCGCCTTTGCTTTTCGTATAGGAGAAAACCGGGAAAACGCCCACCAGGTAGTCCGACTAGTGAGGCGGGATTTGAACGTCAAAAACGTCATCGAAACTCCTCTGTTTTTGGCAAACCTCGGTTTATAACCAAACCAAACCAAACCCTATTTTAGCGGCGTAATGACCAATAGTCTGCTCATGGGGTGTACATGCAGGGAACTTGGAGTACCATGAACTCATGGGTACTCATGGAGGGAAAGAAGGCGGCATCTGTTGTGGTAGAACCCCATAGGTAGAAATCTAACTTGACTCTGAATTGCTGAAGAAGAAGGGCAGTGCCTTCCGGGGGGGGCTCCTAGGGGAACTACTCGTATTTGCGTATGGTATAGTAGGAAACCAGAGGCAAGATGCTAAACATCACAAACGCCATTGAGTCGTCTCGTCTTTTAAACAGTGTGTACAGCAAAGCAGACAGAACCTCCGCCCTAATTCTCACCAGTGGCGTACGATACCATTCACCCACTAGTCGGGCACTAAAGGTTATATTTATCATAATAAAAACCGCATTTCCTAATTTAGTTTCTCACTTTTTTTCCCCCGCCAATAAAACATTTTCCCATTTCTTTTTCTTCTTCCATGAAGAGAACCTTTTAAGGGTGACAGGTACTCTTTAGGAATCATGGCGAAAAAAGGGCCTTATCACTAAGATCGCATGCCTGAAGCGTTCGGATGACCTTTGATCGCGTACAGCCTCCAACTACTATCAGCTCTTAGTGGAGGAAGAAAGAAGAAAATAAGACACTCGTCAACAAAACGCTGCCACAAAAAAAAAAAAAAAAAAAAACCCACACTTCGAAGAAACTTTTATGGGTCTTGAAAAGTGTTAGCGTTTAAAAGTGTTAATAATATATATATATATATTATTAAGTATTAGTAGTATTTAGTATTAGTATTAGTATCGTGTGTTTCATTTACGTATGGCACGAACAACACACCAACTGGTGAAGAAAAGAAGGTATTATTTTCGATTGAAATTTTAGGGGTGACTACCTGTTGTATGTGAAAAAATTAGGAAATGGCACTAACATGACTATTGAAGCGAGACGCTTGTGCACATTGTCACAAGCGCCATCAAGTCTACTCGTTTTTGAAACATTTGCAACAATGCCGCCAGTGGATTGAACCTCGGCCCTAATGCTCACCAGTGAAAATGTTACCATAAACTTGTGGTTCTCAAACGGTGCTTCCTGTGTGTGGTATTCCTGATAAATATTGTCAGAAGTGCCGTAAAGTCTACTCGTTTCTAAGGAGAGTGACTGAAAGTGACGTCACCATCGGATTCGAACTTGAATCATGTTGTTGTTATTGCTTATCCCACTTCGTAGACAGCAACATCTAGACGAGTCCAAGAATCCGTGTGGTCTCATGGAATGTGAGAAAGGGTGGACAGCTTCTGTTGTGATGGCGCACCCGTAAGTAGAGGGTCTGACTTGGCTCCGAATCGCTGAAGAAGAAGGGCAGTGCTTCCTTCAGGACTTTTAGAAGGAACTGCCCCGTATTTGTGTATCGTATGGGAGAATACCTGGATAACTACCACCAAGTAGTATGACTAAAGAGGCACTGACTGAGCATCACAACCGAAATCAAGACTCCTCGATTTTAAAACAATGTCTACAAAAATGCCACCAACGAATTCAACTTCAGCCCTTATGCTTACCCCTGGTGCACGTTCACGAGTCAGGTACTAAAGGTAATATTTATCATAATAAAGACGTAGCTTCTAATTTAGTGTTCCCATTTTTTTCCCTCGCCAAGAAAACATTTTCCCGTTTCTTTTTTTCTTCTTCCATAACGAGAAACTTTTAAGAATGGCAGATAACTCTTTAGGAATCATGGCGAAAAAAAAAACCTTATCACTAAGAGCGCATGCCCTGAAGCATTCGGATGATCTTTGATCGCGTACAGCCTCCAACACATACCAGCACTTAGTGGAGGAAGAAAGAAGAAACTAACACACTTGTCAACAAAACGCTGCCACAATAAAGAAAAGAAAGAAAAAGAAATCCATGCCTCGAAGCAATCGAAGAAACTTTTATGGTTCTCGAAAAGTGTTAATGCTATTATAAAAGTGGATGCAGTTTTTTTTATAGTATTTATTCATAGTATTAATTTTTTCATATATAGAAAAAGGAGGGCAGTGCCTCCCGAAAGGACATTTAGAGTGAATTACTTCGCATTTGCATATCGAATGGGAAAAAGACCCGGAACACTCCTACCAGGTAGTCCGGCTAACGATGCAAAATGGTGAACAACACAAGAGCCAGCGAATACCGAATTGTTTTTTTTTTTGAAGCAGTGTCTACAACAAAGCCGTCAGCGTATTGAACATCCGCCCTAATGCTCGCCAGTGGCGTACGTTACCATTGAACCACGAATAGTAGTGTTAACGCTACTATATTTATCATAATAAAGACGTAGTTCCTAATTTAATTTAGTTTTCCCCTTTTTTTTTTTTTTTCACCCTAAAGAAACATTTTCCCCTTTCTTTTATTTCTTACATAGAAGAGAACCTTTTAAGAGTGGCAGATACTCTTTAGGAATCATGGAAAAAAAGGGCCTTAAGTGCGCATGCCCTGAAGCGTTCGGATGATCTTTGATCGCGCACAACCTCCAACGAATATCAGAACAGTTAGTGGAGGAAGAAAGAAGAAACTAACAAACTTGTCAACAAAACGCTGTCTCGAAAAAAAAGAAAAGAAAAGAAAAACTGCATGCCTCGAAGCAATCGAAGAAACTTTTATGGTTCTTGAAAAGTGTTAACGCTACTATAAAAGTGGATGCAGTTTTTTATTTATTCATTTTTTTTGTACTTCTTCAACCTTTAACGTACTTCATTTATGTGAACTTTTAAGAATATAAGTTGCGGAATTCTTTAGTTTGCTCTTTGATTTTGTTAAGCACCTTGAGGTTTCTAAAATAAGGTCATTTGGATAATTTGGGTGCATTTGTGTATTATTTACAGTGTTCGTAATGTGTTCTTATTTAAAGGAAGTATTCTGGAATGAATTAAGGTTCATATTAGTAGTAAGTTTTTTTTTTTTCTTTTTGAAGAGGGAATTAGTTTCGGAACTTGAAGTGTAAAAAAAAAAATTTTATTCTTCTTATTATTTATTCGTATTTTGTATTTAATATTAATTTATGAATAGTTTGTCGTTAAACTTTCTGAAACAAAAAATAAATAAATAATAGTTTGAACAGTCATAAAGGCATTTTTGAAAAAGGAAACAACTTATAACCAATGCAATTTAGTTTTTCAGCAAAAATATTTTTCCTAAATATATTTTTAAAAACATTTTAATCTTAAAAATTATAAGAATATAATTAAATATATAAGTCATCTTTACCTAGGAAATTAAAGGTAAAGATTAATTATATATTTAGTTACAATCTTATAGTAATTTTTATCATAAAAAATAACGTTAATAGTTAGATAAATATCTTTATTGCATACATTGAAAATTATAATAAATGCATTTTGTAATATATAACAAATAAATAGTATTTTCGTTATAAAATAGAAAAAAATAACATGACAACCGCTTACATAATAAAACCTTAAAATATATTTTAAAACGTGGATTGATTATGTAAGATAACAACACAATTTTTACGAATTATTATGTTAATTAATTTCGCTATTCAAATTTCGTCACTCGTATATTTTATTAAAAATAATTAATCTCGTGCTTAATTAGAATAATTACGTAACCAAAGCTTTAAATTTATTTTATTTTATATCTATACCTCTGAACATTCTTTTGTTTTTCGCAGAAATTATCATTGAGATATTGATGAAATAATTTTTGAATTATGTATGCAACGATTAATAAATTATGCTACAAAATACTAAGATAGTTTTTTAACTACAAATATTAATTACTTCGGGCATATTCTTTCTACATTTCGAAAAAGAAAGAACAAAAGAGAACATCGAGAACAAAAATCGTCTGCGGTCTTTGCTTTAAAAGTTCTATTTAAAATTCTGAGAACATACAGATTTTTATCAACAGTTCAGCCATTGTTGTAGCCAGACAATGGTCTTCGATGTAAAATGAATATTCATATCTTTCTGAGTTAATAAATGGCTGTAGGGAAAATAAGATGTTTTTAAAAAATGGTGGAAGATGCCTGAAGAATTAATTAAACTTAGCTGCTGTATTAATTTCGAACTTCCATGTGAAGTTATTAGCGGAAGAAAATTGAAACTTTGAGATTTTTGATAACGTAAGTTCTGGCAACTTAGTTTCAGATACAGTTCCATCTTTTCGTTGTTCATTTTAATTAAAATGTAGATTTTTCATTTTGTTTTTTTCATTAGATAACAAAATATCTTTTTAAGTTTAGATAAAAAACTATTTGGATCCCACAGAATTGTCTGTAGCTGAAAAACTCATTTCTTATTATAATGTATTGAATAATTTATAAGAAAAATCGATTATAATAACAATATTTATAATATTACAAAACATTTATTCATAAGAAAATCTAAAAAAAAAATTATGGAACACCTAAACTAATAAGTATTACATATTCATTAGTTTGAAGCCAGTTTTTTATCTTCGTTCTAAAATTCTATGTATATTATAATTTTTAATATATGATTGTATAGGAATAACTAAGATTGCAATAATGAAGGGCACAAATACAATAATAGCAATAACTAAGAATAAAAATAGTAATAGCAATAATGAAGAAATACAATACTAATAGCAATAACTAAGCACAAATACAATAGCAATAATAAGCACAAATACAATACTAATAGCAATAACTAAGCACAAATACAATACTAATAGCAATAACTAGGCACAAATGCAATTCTAATAACAATAACTAAGAACAAATGCAATACTATTTACAATGACTAAGAACAAATAACAGAACAATGAGAACAATTTTATCAATTTCACACATTTAATTTTACTATTTATGAAATAATTGCTTATTATTATGTATAGGCAAAAAATTGATAACAATTTAATTTTCAGCAAAAATATTTTAATCTGAAGGAAATTTAAAGTAAAGATTTGTTATATATTTAATTATATTCTTATAGTTTTATTTTAACAAAATAGCATTAATAGTTAGATAAATATCTTTATACATTGAAAATCATAATAAATGCATTTTGTAATATATAACAAATAAGTAGTATTTTCGTTATATAATAGGAAAAAAATAACATGGCAACCTACAGAATAAAACCAAAATATATTTTAAAAGATTGATTATGTGAGATAAACACATTTTTTTGTGAATTATTTTGTTAATTAATTTCGATATTCAACTTTTATCACTCGTATATTTTACTAATAATTAAAATCGAACTTAATTAGAATAATTAGTTAACCAAAACCTTCAATTTATTTTATTTTATGTTTATATTTCTGAACATTCTTTTTTTTTCGTAGAAATTGTCGTTGAAATAATGATGATAATTTTTGAATTATGTATGCAACGGTTAGTAAATTATACTAAGATAGTTTTTAACTACAAATATTAATTACTTCGGGCATATTCTTTTACGTTTTAGAATGAAAGAACAAAAAGAGAACATCGAGAACAAAAATCGTCTGCTGTCGTTGCTTTAAAAGTTCTGTTTAAAATTCTGAGAACATACAGATTTTTATCAACAGTTCAGCCATTGTTGTAGCGAGACAATAGTCTTCGATGTAAAATGAATATTCATATCTTTCTGAGCTAATAAAATGGCTGTAGGGAAAATAAGATGTTTTTAAAAAATGACGGAAGTTGCCTGAAGAATTAATTAAAGTTAGCTGCTGCATTAATTTTGAACTTCCATGTGAAGTTATTAGCGGAAGAAAATTGAAACTTTTGAGATTTTTGATAACGTAAGTTATGGCATCTGATTTCAGATAAGAGTTTTATCTTTTCGTTGTTCTTCATTTTAATTAAAATGCAGATTTTTTTTTTTCATTTTGTGATATGAGTTAAATCACAAAATTTTTTTCAAAGTTTAGAATAAAATAGCTATTATTTTATCACACATAATTGTTTGTAGTTGTAAAACTCATTTTTTTTATTATGATGTATTGAATAATTTATAAGAAGCAATCGATTATACTAATATTATTTGGAATATCACAAAACATTTATTCATAAGAAAAAGATTTAAAAACAAACGTTATGGAAAACCTAAACTAATAAGTAATAAAAATTCAGTACTTTGAAGCCATTTTATTTTTATCTTCGTTCTAAAATTCTATGAATATTATTTTTAATATGACGGTGATTGTATAACAATAAATAAGGACAAATACAATACTAATAGCAATAACTAAGAACAAATGGAATAATAATAGCAATAATTAAGAAGAAATGCAATACGTACTTTGATTAGCGTATAGAAAATGTGTTGTTTTTAAAAATCAAAATTGTTATGTTCAATTGATGAAACTTTACAAATATTTTTCTACATACATTATTTTTAAAAATAAAAGTAATTTCATTTCATACAAATAATACAAATCTAGTAAAAGTAAATACAAATTTAAAATTATTTCATGCTCATTTTGTGAAGAATCTACAAGAAAAATCTCTTTTTATGATCAATAATTATTGAGATCCAAACTCTTAGAAAAAGGAAACAAAAAAAAATTATCTAAAGCAATTAAAAATAGTATTTAATAAACCCATACCTATCTAAAACATTTATCAACAAAGTATATTTATTACGAAAAATCTCGAAATTTCTCTTTACTCAGCGTTAACTTAAAAAAAGTCTTATTTGATATTCCTCTGGAATTACACCGGACCATCATTTCTTTCAAACACATTTATCAGTAAAATATATTTATTACGAATAAATTGTGCTAATAACTTCGAGGTTCTTATTTATTTTTTAATGAAATAAAAACTTATTTTATTATTTTTAATTTATGTTCTCGAACTATTTTCTTTATATGTCCGTGTATAAGCCGATAATTTTAGAACTTTCTTAAGCTAAATTAAGTGTATTGGCTTATATTCGCAAAAAATTATTGGAACTTTCCATTAGCCGGGCCTAAGCCATACATCGCCAAATATCGCTAAATTTGGCATTTTTTTCTTTAGGTTATATTTCTTAAGTTTATGAAAAAAATAATAATTTTAAACGAAATGAGTTGTTCGTTCTATGAAAATAAGTTGTTTGATCTTCGAAATTGTTTAAATTGCTGATTGCGCGTCTTCACCAAAATGAAAAAATACGATGTTAGAGAGATTTGCCACATGCTAACGCAAAAATGGCAAAAACGTACGCCAAAAATAATAGACTACCATAAATAATTAGCACATAAAAATAATAATGAAAAGTAAATTTACTTTAATCTCTAACTTACTTTTTGGGTTTTTGTTGTTAAAAGACAACTGAATATAAGCAATATGCAATAGTTTCTAATAGGGTTACCCGAATTATAATTTTTGTCGTTGGCGTTCATTTTACTTTTTGCAGCGGTTTGGTAGGAAAATATTTCACCAGTTTTAACTACTTTGCAATATTTTCGCCCTCTTGGTTTGAACATTGCAAAAAAATTTTTTATGTCATTTCGGCTTATGTAAAGGATTTTGAATTAAAAAAATTCATTTTTGGCCTTTTTTCCGCCCTCTTGAGCCAATAAATTTCGGAAGAAAAACACGATTATTTATGACATCGTTTATACATGATTTATACGACTTAATTTATACGCGGGATCTGCTTTTATTTAGAAATGTATGGCAATTCAAAAGTTGTCTGAAAAGAATTGTGAATGACATCATAACCCTTTATGCATTCTTACTTCGAAAAAGAGTTTGTTTTATCACTCTTTAGAATTAGATATAAAACAGAATAGAATAAACTTTTTTTGTGACTATTAAAAACTGAGTAAGTAATCCGATTAATTTTCTTATAATTTGTTATTTTAAATAGAAAATTGTATATTTGGAAATAAATGGTAGTTCAAAAATCGTTTGAAAAGAATTTCGAAAGACGTCATAATTCTTTTCGCATTCTTACTTCGAAAAAGAGTTTGTTTTATCACTCTTTAGAATTAGATATAAAAAAATTATAATGAATATTGAAAACTAAATAAGTAATCCAATTCTCTTTCTTATAATTTGTTATTTTAAATAGAACATTTTCTAACCAATTCTATTATGTCACATCGCAAATATTCCTTGATTATTCAAACGAAATTCAGTATTTCTGTGTATAAACTGTAATTACGAATTAATTAAGTTCGTAAATCAAGACGCGCTGGCTCTAGTAGAAGCATTTCTGACATCATTCGAGATTGTGATTGCTTTAGTTGAGAATGTTTAACAAGCTCTTAGACATTGAATAAACTATTGTGTTTATACTCCTTAAATATTCCAAACCTTCTGTTGCAATATCTGTAATAATCTGTCGTATTTTAAGCTCAAATTCATTCAAAAGGGAAATAATGACATGATTTTTTTATTATCATAGGATGTCAAAGCATGGTTTTTTTTTTTACTTCATCTCGCTTTATTTCATGCATGTGAGTAGATGTATACTGTCAAAGGTTATTTCTACAAAACAATTAATATTTCATCAGTATTATATCAAGTGTTCTATTTATTTATATTCACGTTAAATAAATTATGTTTTTTAATTTTTCATTTTTCTGACGGGAAGAATTTTGGCATTTCATTACCAGGAAAGAGGAATGTATATTCTTTGACAAATACATAACAACAACCCATCACTTAAATTTGACAGCAGATAAGCAGTGTTGTGGTTAGTTTATTACATGCAATTAGTGTTTTGTACTAATGAGAACAATCTGTCACTCAAATCTGATAGCATATTCTGTGTCACGGTAAATGAGACTCATGAAATTAGCGATTGTCTGTGCGACCTTCACATGTCGAAACAATTACTGATGAAATATGAATTACACCATGAGTTGTTGCATCATGATTGGTGATAGAATCTGGGCTGAAAAATGTCTACTCAAAGAGGAAAGGAGGGAAGACTTGACGGGTTTTCTTAAAAATAGGTTTTGAAGAAGAAAGATTTAGTTTGGTTTTGGTTTGATTTGTCGCTCTACGGTCATCTTGTGCACAGGTTAAGCTAAATAGACCGAGACCTACAGTTTAAAGTGGATTCCGAACCACTTCAAACATTCTTGGTACCTCCGGGATTCGGAGAAGAAAGCAGAGAGAGTACTGCGACGAGTCAACAAGGAATGTTGCTTTTCTTTTTTTCTCTGGAGTGACTGAACAGGCCGGTTTGGTTTGATTTGGCTTTGATTTGTCGCTCTATGCTACACTTGAAGTTAATTAGACAAGGACCTACAGTATAATGTGGATTCCGAATTACTAACAAACATTCAGGCCACCGCCAGCATTCAAAGCTGAAGCCTGTGGTACCAAAGGCCAGAGCGCTAGCCAGTTACCCATCAGGCCACTATGGTCTATTTTATCTGTTGTTTTATCCATTTCTTTCATTTCCATATGCATCCATCTTATTCATTTTCTTTTGATTGCTGGAAAATACATGCAACAAATCCTATCTTTTAAAATTGAATTTGTAATCCGCCACTGGCAACGAAACCATGAATTTCGAATTTTAGAGTTATAAATGTTTATTTTTCTAATTAAGTTAATGTTAATTTTTCTAAGTTAATTTCTTTTTCTTTAGTATTTTAACAGCATTTGGATAAATTGAGGTAAAAGTAGCATCATCGAGCATAAATCTCAAGTCAAACCTAATTGGAAAATGGTCATAGGTTTAAACAGTTATTGCAGAAGTCCTTTACAAATAAAGTTGAAATTTTTATTACATCTGGCGCCATCTATTATTAGATACATGCAACTTATATATAAAAAACTAAAATTAATCAATTAAATTTAATTATTTAATTAATATTTGAAAAAACTGTATTAACATCAAGTGTCCTCCACTACAAGTTTCAAAAAATGTATTTGAACTTGAGTGGATGAATAAAAAGTATTTCACTAACGATTGAAAATTCGAAAACAAAATATATATTGAGAGAGTGTGAACTAATAGTAGGAATTAAAAAAAAAAAGAAATAAGAAAAGAAAGAAAAGATCATCTGATAATCAGTAGGTTTTTGACTGTTTCCAAAAGTATAGAAGAAGGATCAACGAAATGTGGCTATGTCACCAAACTGTCACTAAACTATGCGAAAAGGTTAACTGACACAAAAAAAAAAATACGTTATTTTTCGTAGTAAATTAATTATTGATATGGTTTTGTAATAAGGTTCGTCACTCATATCAAATAACCAAGAATAGGATAGGACTTTGTATCCAAAAGCCTGTTTTAGCTCTTTTCTCCTTGTACTTCAAAATTTTAGTGTATTGGAAAAAATATGTTCCTCGGTTTCTGATTTATTGCATCTTTAGTGGAGAAGATATTAATCTAAATCTATTGAATTGAACTTTAGAAGGATAGGCTTTGGTGCGAAATCTTGCAATTAGTTCTTCGTTTTTATTGATAGGTCAGAGGCGATGAGTTTGTTTGATACTATTTAAATGAATCAGATCTACCCCCCACAACGCTCTACGATCACATTATAGACCGGGACCTACGGTTTAAAGTCGATTCCGAACCACTACAAACATCCATGGCACCGCAGGGACTCCAATCCGAAGAAACCTGTGTTACCGAATGCCCACGCGGCCATCAGGCTCTTACTAAATCTAAAATCTTGTTTATATCGATCTTCAGTCCGCCAGCCACCCCACCCCAAGTGCGTGCCTATATATATATATATAAAATCTTGAATAACTTGATGTATTTTTTCATCTTTTAACTTTTTCACCTTCTAGGTATTGAGTATTGAGTCTAATTAAGCTTTTTTTTTCGAAATAGTTCTTAAGCGTATACGAATAAATTGCACTTTAAAAAATGTTTTCTTTTCCCCTGGCAATTTACTGGGTGATTTATAAATGACTTTTTGCCACATTTTACTATATCATTAATCACTTTCAGATTTAAGTATGCACTCATTTAGGTTGAGCAGTGGAAAACGTTACAGATTTAAAGGACAAAATAAAAAGACAGTGAGAAAGAACTTGTCCGGAGAAACGTGCACCGATTTTTATAATCCTGTTTTTTTAGAATCTGACATATAAGCCGTGTAATATAAAATCTGAAAAAACTAAATCTAAAATCTTGTTTATATAGATGCATTCCTTAAAATTTGTACAGTTCCGTAAAAAAGAATGAATTTTCATTGGTATTTTTTGCGGAAAAAAAGTTTTTATGAATTTTTAGAATTTTGGAATATTTATCGCTTTTGTTCTCATTGGAAAATATATATATACATATTTGTATGAGTAAGGTTGTCCTGTTTTATTGATTACAAGAGTTTCTGTTTATTTACTATTTTTCTGAGCAGCTCCAGCGGGACATGATACTGCAACGTAAACGAATATAAAGTTCCACCTAAATTTTCTTAGATGTGAAGTGAAATGAGTAAAGTTTTTAAAGTTTCACTTATATAAAATTACCTTTAATTTGTCATTCGGGGTTATTACATGCAACTGATTCCATCAACATCCACATTTTTGATATTTTTCATTTTATAATTTTATTAAATAAATAATTCTCTTTTAAAAAAAAAGGGCATTTAATTATCTATTTTGCTTATTAACTCAAAGGGCATGAGACCACCGCTATGTTTCAACATTTTACAAAAAGAAGGAGCTAGTATGGCCGCTACGCGGCCAAGGATCTCCGTAATAATCTACAATAACACCTTATAAAATTACCTAAAGGTTGCCAGGTATGTTAATTCAAATATATGTCATTACATTTATATTTCTTTTTACACAAAAGTTTCTGTGACTTTTTAATTTTTGTAAATTATCTACCATGCACGTAGTTTTGCAATGGTGGAAAACGATTTTTTTGAAACTATAAAATAATCTTTTGATTGATGAAATGCTTCTTTTGGAATTGTACTCGTAAAATTTCTACCATTCTAAGTGGTAGTAGAAAATTATTTGTGTTGTTGCTGTTAAAAATTTGAAAGCTGGCATCATTATTCAAAAAAAATCTAGCTCTTTGATACCTCCTTTTATTAAAAATATAGTGCCCAAAATATGAAGTTGTTTTTTTTTTTAGTATTAAAACTTATTTTTTTTTTTGGAATCTGATTATCTTTTGTGTTGTTTCTCTACTATTAAATCCTTTCTTTTTTAATTATAATTTTATTTCTAAACTAAGTCCAGTTATTTTCTAAACTAACGTTTAATTTGTACACAAGCGCTGTCCATTACCGGCGAGTTCATATCTCCCATAATTATACCTAATCAGGGGCGAGCCCTAATTGCTCTTTCTTTTCGGAGGAATTCCGCTGCTGTCTTTGGCAACACTTTCTGGGGGCGGTTTAGTGTCTTTCTCGCTAGACATCAGCTAATTGGATTACAAATTGCTTCTAGCTAACTTTCACTTGAATGGGAGCTAATCATTTACCGGGAACTTTATTAACAGTCGGAACTTTAACTACCCCATGCGGTACTTAACAATTGGCTTCTCGGCTATCAATAATTCAGTAGCCATTAAGTAGCATCACCCCTCTACTACTTGGGGATCGGTTGAATGACCTTGATCTCAAATACAAAAATTAATGGTGCAGTAAAATTTATATCGTGATAAACTTCAAATCGCAAACTGTCCATTTGATTGTACTAATGCTGTTGTTTTCGAATACGGTGTATTTGACCTAAATCATTCCAAACGCCAAAGATGTAACAACCTCGCTCCCTTCCAAGCATAGTATCTGGTGTTCACACCTTCAACGTAGAGCCCAACTTAAAGCTTCTTTCCGATTTACAGATTGGTCCTGTGACTATCACTAGCCTAGATACGAAATTTCATATTTGGTTCACGACCAAATTCAGAAATAATATTTTAAATATTTAATTTGTTTATACATGAAAACTAGGAATAATTATTCTCATAAATAATAAATTAAAAATTGAATTAAATTGATTTCAGAGGTCAAATAAAGCGTAATTTTTTCCTTGTCATACAACTGTTTTCTGTTACCGTGATGTTAATGTTAAATTTTAATCGTATCATTAAATTTTTTGTGAAATTTTAATCGTATCGGTAGATTTTTTTGTTAAATTCAGATCGTATCATTAATTTTCGTTGTTAAATTTAATTATAATTTTTTTATTTCTAAACTAAGTCCAGTTATTTTCTAAACGATCGTTTAATTGTACACAAGCGCCATCCATTACCGGCGAGTTCATATCTCCCATAATTATGCCTAATCAGGGGCGAGCCCTAATTGCTCTTTCTTTCGGAGAAATTCCGCTGCTGTCTTTGGCAACACTTTCTGGGGGCGGTTTAGTGTCTTTCTCGCTAGACATCAGCTAATTGGATTACAAATTGCTTCTAGTTAACTTTCACTTCTAGTTAACTTTCACTAATCATTTACAGGGAACTTTATTAACAGTCGAAACTTTAACTACCCTATGCGGCGCTTCTCAACTATCAATAATTCAGTAGCCATTAAGTAGCATCCCCCCCTTTCTATTTGGGGTTTCCAATGAATGGGTTCAATGACCTGGGCCTCAATTGCAAAAATTAATGGTGCAGTAAAATTTATACAGTGATAAATTTCAGATCGCAAACTGTCCATTTGATTTTTACTAATGTTGTTGTTTTCAAATGCGACCTAAATCATTTTTTTACCCCTCTTGTTGAGTGCAACTGGTTACAGACACAGAGCTAAATCGAGACAGAATTCCTTTTATTTTTTAGAAGACCTTATCAAAGATTTATTACCGGTTACACGATTTACTATCAAAAGAATGTACACGATTTACTATCAAAAGATTTATAACCTAGGTACTATTTACTATCAAAAGATTTATGACCTGGTTACGATTTACTATCAAAAATTTCACTCCCCTATCAAACGATTTACACAACCTTTTTACGTTTAACTATCCAAAGATTTACTTACGACCTGGTTGCGATTTACTATTAAAAATTTACGGCCTGGTTAAGATTTACTATCAAAATATTTATGACCTGGTTACGATTTACCTATCAAAAGATTTACCATCAGAAAATTTTAGACCTGGTTACGATTTACTATCGAAAGATTTACCATCAGAAAATTTAGACCTGGTTATGATTTACTATCGAAAGATTTACCATCAAAAGATTTGACTTGGTTGTATTTACTATCGAAAGATTTAGGATCTGTGTCAATGAGTGTTTATTTTTTTCAAGGTCATATTGAAACATTCGAAAAGAGCGTTCAAGAAATCAACGCATTCAAACCATAACAATCGTATTCAGTAAAAAAATTTAAATTGAACTTTTTATTATGCTTGACTATTTTTTTTTTTTTTTTACCCCTCTTGTTGAGTGCAACTGGTTACAGACACAGAGCTAAATCGAGACAGAATTCCTTTTATTTTTCCAGAAGATCCTTATCAAAAAACGCCCACGCGTTCAATCGGCACCAAATCTTTTCTGAGGAAATTCTAATTTAGTGATTCTTCTCCCTTCCATTTTGGGACGAAAAATCCTCCAGAAATAAGCGGATGAGGTATTCTTTTTTTTTGGGGAGTGGAGGGGGGGGGTAGAGGAGATAAAAAGATGCTGAAAAAGAGCGATTTGAGTGAAGGAAGGGTGTGGTCACTCTTCGAGTTCAGTGATTAGCCTCTTCAAGGTCACGTAGCGGTGACCGTACTCGTGCTTGTTCCTGTGATCTTCAGCATGTTTCTCACTTCGTGTGTACTTTTATAAAGGAAAAATTTTATTTTAATAATAATAAATTAAAAAGAAGTTTAATTAATATTTTAAATCACTTAGGTAGCAGTAAAACATAAAAATGAAATACGATTGATAATGATTTATTTATATGACATGTCAGTTTTTGTAACTATGTTACTGGAGCTTACTATGTTATATATTAGATTAAATTATTTTATTTTTTTATAACGTTGTCAAGTTTTTTTTTTTTTATTTTTTTTTTTTAATTTTAACTATCTAATGGATGGATTTGGATATGTAAAGGAAGAAGGAAATAACTTCGATTTATTATTACCGACATTGCATTTTTATAATTACTTGATTGATTGGCATGAATGAGGAAAAAAATTAAATCGGTGTGATTTATTATGTCATAACACTTTTTATTATTATACCATTATAATGGATGACACTTTTATAGGGATATTTCTTATATATGCCTCAGTTAGCCGAAATAATGGAATATTTATTAAAAGGATGTCATTATTTCTACTTGACACTTCGGTTATCATTCATTTCAAAGATGTGTTTATTTAAAAAAATAATAATAATTGCGTATTTAAATTATGAAAGGGCTGTTGTGATTCATTATGTCATAACACTTATTATTATCATACCACTTATTATCATACACTATAAATTCTACATGAATATTTCACATATGCATCAATTAGACGAAATAATGGAATCTTTATTGTAACGATGTCATTATTTCTACTTAACTCTTCAGTTATCATTTATTACAAAAGTAGTATTTATTTTTAAAATTTAATAATAATTATGTATTTCATTTTAAAATAAATTATTTTACTGTATATTTATTATTCAGTTGGCTATTATGATTTATTGGGTCATAACAATTATTATTATTATATCATTATAAATTATATACGGATATTTCATATATATGCATAAATTAGACGAAATAATGAAATCTTTATTGTAAGGGTGTCGTTATTTCTATTTAACACTTCAGTTATTCATTTCAAAGCTGTTTATTTTTTTAAAAATTAATAATAATTGTTTATTTAATTATGAAATAAATTATTTTATGGGATATATACCAGGTGGGCTGCAAAGTTCGTAGGTTAACATAGAAAAAAATTCTTTTTTTTTTTAATAGAATTTGATTTTATTATTCAATATAGTTGCCTTCGAGGGCGATACAACGATTATAGCGGTCATACAATTTTTCGATATCATTTTTTATAGTACGATTTGTTTTTAGCCTCAAAATAGGCTTCAGTTTCGGGCGATTACCTCTTCGTCGGCGCGAAATTTCTGTTCAGCGAGCATCCTCTTGAGATCTGAGAAAGGAAAAAGTCGTTGGGGGCTAGATCTGGAGAATACAGTGGATGCGGAAGCAATTCGAAGCCCAATTCATGCAATTTTGCATCGTTTTCATTGATTTGTGACACGGTGCATTGTCTTGAAGAAACAGCACTTTCTTCTTCTTCAAATGAGGCCGTTTTTCCGCGATTTCGTCTTTCAAAAGTTCCAATAACGCTACGTAATAGTCGCTGTTTATGGTTTTTCCCTTTTTAAGATAATCAATGAATATTATACCATGCGTATCCCAAAATATTGATGCCATAACCTTGCCAACCGACTTTTGCGTCTTTCCACGCTTTGGAGTCGATTCATCACGTGCAGTCCATTCGGCTGACTGTCGATTGGACTCCGGTGTGAAATGATGGAGCCATGTTTCATCTATCAGCCTACGAACCTTTCAGCCCACCTGCTATATTATTCCGTTGGCTATTGTAATTTATTATGTCGTAACACTTGTTATTATATCACTCTAAATTCTATAAGGGATATCTCATATATATGCATTAGTTTGACGAAATAATGGAATCTTTGTTATAAGGATGTCATTATTTCTACTTAGTACTTCAGTTATCATTCATTTCAAAGATGTATATTTTAATTATTAATAATTATGTATTTAGTTGTAAAATAAATTATTTTATTAGATTTACATTATTCATTTGGCTATTGTGATTTATTTATGTCATAACATTTATTAAATCATTATAAATTCTATGGGAATATTTCATACTATATATACGCATCAATTAGACATAATAATAGAATCTTAGTTGAAATGATGTCATTATTTCTACTTCAGTTATCATTCATTACAAAAATGTGTTTATTAAAAAAATTAATAATAATTGTTTATTTAATTTTCAAATTATTTTATTGGCTATATATTATTCAGTTGGCTATCGTGATTTATTGGGGCCTGATGGCCTAGTGACTAGCGCTCGGTGCCATAAGTTTCGGGTTCGAGTCCCGGCGGGGCGATGATTGTTTGTAGTGGTTCGGAATCCACTTTAAACCGTAGGTCTCGGTCTAATATGACTGTAGAGCGTTGAATTTAGGTCTAACAACCCACCCCGTAAAAAAAGAAAATATCTACTCTCTAGAAACTGGTAAAACTATTCATATTCTTGATAAATTATCATTTGTTGTTCTAATGCAGCTGGTAAACACTTAGACAGCTTGGTCTTGGATGCCTTAAGGCAAGCGCTGCAGACGTTACTCACTTTGCATTACCCAGGGCGCGCGTGTCACTTGAAGATAAGCCACGGACGCGGAGTAACAATGCCCCCGCAACGCTCTACGATCCTATTAGGACCGGGACCTACGATTTAAAGTGGATTCCGAACCACTACAAACACACATGGCACCGCCGGGACTCGAACCCGAAACCTGTGGTACCAGCGCCAGAGCGCTAGCCGCTCGGCCATTCAGGCCCCAATTATCACGTGTTCCACAATATGTTTTTTCTTTTAGAAATGCTAATTCCGTTTCCTTTTCAGGAGTGTGAAAGATGTGTCGGTACGTGCTGCTGGTCCTGCTGTCGTCGTGGTCGTTGGTGGTCAGTTCCTCCCACGCATGCGAGACGGGGGTGGCGTTCACCAACAGCGTCCTCAGCATCCAGCGGTCGCTGATGGCCAACGCGGATGTCGCCTTCCTCAAAGCATACATATCTTCGTCGGTGGAAAACTGCATGGAGGACTGCTGCTCTGGAAAATACGGTAAGGTTCTGCCCATCAAAGTTTCGTCTGGAGAAGATAACATCATTCCATAGTATGCATTTTGCCAACTTATGACGAAAATAAGATAGAAATGAATTCGTCAATGTAGACACTTCCGGGTTCTTTGAATTCACAATGGTGGTTCAAAATAAATCAACTCTCTTGTAAAATTCTTGACTATTTTATTACACGTACTAAGAATAATTAAAAACTTTGTACAATATTTACAAATTAATAGTAATGCCATAAAATTTAATCTCAAACTCGCACTTCTTTCGCCCAATTAAATTGGCGTCGCAGTGCCCTCTAACAGCATTCATTCCTCTTTTTTTCCACAACTTATCCATATTACAACCCCTAGCCATGTGACCTACTTTGCGTATGACAAATTGCAATACAGCCAAAAATTCAATTTATGCAATTGTAACATTTCTTACATCAGGAAATTTTATTTTTTATCATTAGAAAATTTTTTCATGTCATAACCATCGATCAAAATAAAATAATTGTTTTTGAATCTGTGCGCAATATCATACCATTTATTATTTTACTGCAGACTCGAGCCCGAAACCTGTGATACCGAGCGCTTAACACTCGGCCATTCAGGCCCCAATTTTATTATGTATCAAAGTTAATGAATTTTGCAAATAAGTTATTATTATTTATATTAACCGCAGCTTCTGGAAAGCTTAAGAGTATTTATATTTTAATTATGATTATAAGATTCATACTTCCACTTCATAAAAGTGGAAGTATTAAAAAGAAAGTAACATATAAAAGGAAGTATTAGTAAAAGTGGAAGTTAATTTTAAAAATTAATAATAATTGTTTATATAATTTTCGAATTATTTAATTGACTATATATTATTCAGTTAGGTATTATGATTTATTGGGGCCTGATAGCCTAGTGACTAGCGCTCGGCGCCATAAGTTTCGGGTTCGAGTCCCGGTGGGGCCATGGTTGGGACAATGGGCTTAGTTCCTTAACGTATACGCTTAAAAGGACATGGTTCAATGAATATTGAGAGTTCTGGCGGAATGTTGGAAAAGCAATGTGCTTAATGATTTAGATTAATTGTTACAACAAATAATTCATTACGTTTACTTAAGCCATTGTGTTTTATTCCATAATGTTTACTTTCATGGGGGTGGCAATTTTTTTTAGTAATCGGTGTTCTTGCCATTTAATTTTAACTCCAAAAACTTAGTAACTACATAAAACAAGACTATTTCGCAATATGTGGTGTTAAAATTGTTCAATAAAATTTTATTATTGCCTATTGGATCAAAACCATAACTATAGTCTTGTAACCAGTGGCGTAACTATACCATATGAGGCCCGTGGCAAATTTTTCGAATGGGGTCCCTCAATGCAAAGTATCATCAATGTTTTTGTTTTTTTTTTTTCATTGGGCCTGATGGCCGAGTGGCTGGCGCTCGGCACCACAGGTTTCGGGTTCGAGTCCCGGCTTTCCATGGGTGTTTGTAGTGGTTCGAATCTACTTTAAACCGTAGGTCCCGGTCCTAATAGGATTGTAGAGCGTTGTGGGGCTTGTTTGCCGCGTCCGTAGCTTGTCTTCAAGTTACACGCGCCCCTGGGTAGTGCAAAGTGAGTAACGTCGGTGCAGCTCTTATGGCATAAAAAGATCACGGTCTATTTTCCAGCTGCATTAGAAAGCAAAAAAAAATTTTTTTTCTTTTTAATAAAATATACGTAACTTAACGTATACGCAATCGTACTTAAAATACGTAATATTTTTGTTTGATACTATGGACTTTTAATTTAAAAGGGTTATCGAATTAAAATTACCGGTTTTTTTTTAGAAAAATTTTATTTATTAAAATTACTTTTTGGGGCTTTCTGATCAGTAAAAGTGTCAATGACTGCATCAAAGTTCAAATTGTTTAATCTGTTTTATCCCGTAGAATTTCTTAAATAAGTTATACCTATTCAGAAATCAGGAGAATTCCATAACAAATGAATTTAAAAATGTCCCAGTGGCACATGGATGGCAGCGGTAATTCCCACTTTTTGTTTTGTAAGTGCTGATTCACGAACCAGAAATTGGGGAAATCAAGTCCCTAGCATCGGGATTACCCATATGTGACTATTTTTATTACTATTAATACCAGATGCGATGTATCTTTCATTCAAATGTGTTCATTAAAAATCTGGATACACATTTTTTTTTTTTAATTTATCACTTTATTAAGTTAAATTTATTAAATACAGAATTAATAAATTTTACTTTATTTTGTAATAATAAATATCAGGCATTTCCTGTACTCATAGCCTTTCTGCTCAGGCTGGGGCGCGTGACTTATTGCTCCTCTTACCACTCTATTCTTACGCCACTGCTTGTAATTAATATTTTCTTTTGAGTTATTTAAGTCAAACTGATGCATCTTTCTATCCAATCGGTCACAATAAATTTGAAGACGACTGTATACATAAAAATATATCAAGGGTGTTTTGACCCTACTCCAGTGGCACTGTTCCTACACTATCGTCTTCAGTAGTGGTGTCTGATGTAAAAGTAGTATCAGCCCTTCTGTGAGCAGTCACTATTCTGTAATGTCTTCTGTGGCTCTTAACTCTACCGCAGATGTTATGTCTGACGAATTAATGTCAACCCTTGAAAGAGTTTTCGAAGTATTTGAATTGCACTCTTTATTTTTATTACTGTACGATTATGACAGTCTATTTTATTATTTGTAGGTGCATGTACCATTTCCAGCTTCAAAAAGAATACCACGAAAGAGAACTGCATCCACTACAACTGTCGACCTCTGAAGAAGTGCAAGTTCTTGTCGTCCCCTTCGACTGACTCGTTCACTTTTTCATCAAGTCTCCAGTCTCCAAAATTAGTGCCTTCAAATCACAGTACTACTACAACGGCGCCCAAGACCACGCCAAAAGAAGCCATAAACAACGGATCTCACACGAAAGAAGAGATCTCCACCTTCTCCGTTGAGCAGTTTGCACTGAAGAATGACAATACTTCCATCAAACCTCGAAAGGGAGTTCACGACCCCACGCCAGATGATCTTCTCGCCAAATCTGGTATCAAACCGAGGAAAGGAGTCACCTTGGAGGATGTTCCACATTCTAAATTCCTCCTCAATAACAATAAATCCAATGTAAAACCGAGGAAGGGTGTTGGACCCTACTCCAGTAGCTCTGTTCCTACACCATCGTCTTCAGTAGTGGTGTCTGATGTAAAAAGTAGTATCAGCCCTTCTGTGAGCAGTCACTATTCTGTAATGTCTTCTGTGGCTCTTAACGCTACCGCAGATGTTATGTCTGACGAATTAATTTCGGCACTTGAAAGAGTTTTCGAGGATGACCCTTACACCACTTCAACAAAATCGTCAGTGTCTTCAAAAATATCGCCAACTTCCACGACAGTAGTGATTGACTCCACACCTTCACATGATAACATTCATTCAACAGTCACTGAACATTACACCACAGAACAATATAGTAGTACAGTGAGTCCTTCACCCAGCTTACAGACAAGCCTTAGCTCCAGCAGCTCTCTAGAAACATCATCCATGACACCAGTTCTTGACACATCTTTCACCTTCAAGACAGATGCAAGACTTTCCAAAGAGTTTACAGTGTCAACAACTGTCCTTTCATCAACCACGTACTATCTGACAGTACCGAAAACCACACGCCAACCTCAACCACCAACGGAACAGCCGTTGATGGTTGCCGTCACTCAAGAAGAACTGGACGAATCTGTTGAAAAACTTGCCACCATAGATGAAGAGACCGAAAACGACAGAAAATACAAGTCTTCCATTCACTTAGTTCTGTCGCTCGTATTTGGTTTGCTGGTTCTGTTCGCTGTCCTTGGAGTAGTTGCCAAAAGAGTGTATGATGGATGGTTGAGAAGAGATTACTACAGAATGAACTATCTAATCGATGGCATTTACAATGGTGTTGATTGAGTACATAACAGAAGAATCTGGTGTTTACGTTCTGGATTCCATAACTGTAACTTTTGCCTTAAAGTGACGGGACCAAACTTGGAATTGTATACACCAAACCTGTGAATGCGTGAAACTGTTTTTAATCGTGCCTGAATTAGTTTTCCTTCTTAAAGAGAATCTGTGATTTTTTTCATGCTTATGAATTCTAAAATGAAATGTCTGCTTATGTCTCCATCAAAATATTGGATTGAACATTAATATTTTGAAAAAATTAACACACCAGAAAAAGAAGACAAACATTGTGATTTGAATGCCCTAAGTGATTACACATATTTCATGAAACTGATCTTCAAGTTCTGGATAAGTTTGTTCAGAATGTATCACTTAAAAGTTTAAAACATTATATAGAAGTTAAATATTTTGGAAACCCATGACTACTAAGAAAGTGCCGAATACTGCATACGTATTTATTTAAAAGTAATAATATTTTTCACATAAAAAATTTTTAATGTGCATGTTAAAATGTGGCGTACCGTATTTTATTCTTTGAAAATGTTCATCACATTATGTTGAATTGATTCCATTACATTAATTCAACATCGAATAATAAATACCGTAAGTGTGACGATACAAGAAACATTTCAAATTTTGAAAATTGAACGTGATATGATTGTAATTTTTGAAAAATTGTCTTCACAAACATTCAGTGTTTTTAATACGAATTATGATTTTGTAAAAAAAAATCTTCTAAATTTTCAACTTGTTTTATGCTAAAAAGTTTTGTTGAATTGTAATATTGTCGTTTAAGTTATCTATGTTGTATTGCTGTTTTTTTTATTAATAACAAGATCAAAATTGCTTTTAAAAGGGATGTAAGGTAAAAAAGAATTCGATGTCATTGAAAATAATCTTGACATTACTCGTCTTGCTTTCTTTTCCACTTATATTATTGGAAAATAAAGCAATAAAAATTTTAAAAAAAGCCGCATAGAAACCGTAGAAAATAATCTTTGCTTAACTTGTATTGATTTCATTTCCAAACATAATATTGTAAAATTTGTATTGCTTTCTTTTTCAAACATATAATTGTATAATTTGCATTGCTTTCTTTTCCAATCACATTATTGGAAAAGAAAGAATACATATTATACAAATATTTTTTTTCACAAATTTATAGTTTCTAGTCTTAAAAAAGGCTACCAAAAGTTGTCAAAGTCTTAAACTTGAACACGATTTTTGTAAAGTTGGAATATTATATGCTTAACGTCAAATAGCATTGGCATTTCCAATTAAAATAAAATAAATGAACTACTCTAAAAAAATTTTAAAAATACATGTATTCTGTAAATTGAAATGATGTCATGTTTTGTCAATTCCATGATTGCCATAAGTCAAATATGTGTTTAACTCCCTGTATGGCATTGATGTAAATAATTTTATTGATGTCATTTATAGTATTTGAAGAAGATAAATTTTCATTCCATAATGATACCAGGATTTTAAAGATTTAGTGATTAGCTTTTAGAGGAGTAGTTAATTTATTTAAATAAATTTTTTATTTGACTTGATTCAGAAGAAAATTTTTTTTTTTTAGCATTCTCATATGTAAAGATATATTCTCTTGGTGCAAATGAAGAATACATAATGCTTAATATCTTCATGTAAATATTGGGAAGTGATTTGGATGCTTTACAAAGTGCTCTTAACAATCAAAGTGTGCGCTGTAATACAACAGCACAAAATATTTTGTGTCAAAAAAAAAAAAAGTCTGGGGTCGAGAGTCAGTGAGACGCTGAACCGTAAACAACACGCATTAAGGTTGTTGTTTACATTTTTTAAAAATCGCATCTGAAGCTTATGAAACTTGGAAGTGGTAATGGAAATGCTTTGTGGTGAATCACTTTAAGTTCCAATAACACTTGCTATTGGAGAATTATTCAGATGTAGGTGTAGAACTACATATTATCTAATAATTATAAAAAATCAGGTGTTTATAGTGACTTATTAGTTTTTATGATACTTCTGTTGGTGTCAACTTTTTTTTTCGTCATCGGTTTTAGTAAATTTAATAATTGTGTTACTTTTTAAATAAAAGTTGTTGAACTCGCTCACTTGCAAGAAAAGGCATAGAATTCAGAGATTTCAAATTTGCATTTTGCTTCATAAACTGGAAGATTTTGTATTGGTATATTAGCAGAAAAAAAAAATGCCATAAAATTTGTTGCTGAATGAAACATTAGGTTCTGTCCCACATTGTTTGTTTATTGAACTCAAAATGAAAAAGGCATTGACCATATTATCCCGTTTATTAGGCTCGAAATAAAAAATGTGTAGACCACATTGTCCTTTTTATTGGGCTCCAAGTAAAAAATGCATAGACCATATTGGCCTCGAAATAAAAAATGCTTAAACCATGTTGTCCCTTTTTATGGGGCTCAAAGTTAAAATTGCTTAGATTGTCCTTTTCATTAGATTGTTCCTTTTGTTGGGCTCGAAGTAAAAAATGCATGGACCATATTGTCCCTCTTATTTGTCTCGAAGCAAAAAAAATGCATAGATTATCTCTTTTATTGGACTCAAAGTAAAAATTGCATATACCATATTGTCCCTTTTATTGGGTTCATAGTAAAAAATGCTTAGATTGTCCCTTTTATTGGGCTCGAAGTAAAAAATACGTAGACCATATGTCCTTTTTATTAGGGCTCATAGAAAAAAAATACATAGATTATCTCTTTTAATGGGCTCGAAGTAAAAAAAATGCATAGACCATATTGTCCTTTTTGTTGGACTCGAAGATGAGGAAAGTGGTATGCAAACTTGCTAACAGGTGCCATCCTCGTGAGTGTTCGTTCAAAATTGTGGTGGCAAAGTACATCTGGAGACCTCTAAATTATCTACATATCTGTCATTCTACTGACGATTCACTCCAATCAAATCCGTATGGTGGAATATCTTTCGTAGAGCTCGAAGAGGATGATGGGAACATTCCAGATTCCATCCATGGGGAAAGGGGTTGACTCAAAATTGCGATGGCTGTCTAACAGATCCACCATGGTGCCTATTGGGTAACTAAATCTACTACATATTTGCCCAATAGGCAAGTTTCGTGTTCTTCTTTTCTGTAGTCTTGTAGTTTTTGTCATCTGTGAATGAATAGAGATGAAGAGATATTACGAAATGTCCCAAGTTTGAATTTCGTGTGTGATTCGTTCACTAGAAAAACTCTTACTAGATAGTGTTGGTGCAAGGTGCTTACATGTGCTGTCGAAGTTGATCATTGAGTTCTGAAGACCATGACTATAACATACGCCGTCAACGAATACGAACTTGCCCTCTTGCATCATTGGAGAACTAGATGGACCTGAAAGCCTTAAGTTGAATTCCCACGTGACACTAAGATCGTAAGACACAGACCATCAACCAATCAGATGCTTAATCCCTTGCCCACTCAGGTTTCTAGTGTTTTGGCATTTTACATCATGTGATTGTCTGCGTTTTTCCCAAGTAATTTTATTTTCTGCTTGCAAGTGAGTGATATGTTTTTATTAAATGTTACACATTATCAATGCCTCGTTAATTTTTGTAAAACTTATAGGTAATTCAAAATATACAAATTATTAATTACATTCTAATTCTGTATCATTGTCCATAGTTGTAGCTGTAAAAAGGTTGTATTCGAGTTTATAAATCATTTGTGAATTCATTACAAAATTCTCATCAAAGGTGTATTTTGTAGATCTTTATTATAAATCATTTCCCATACATTCAATTTATCTGTGAAAGCTTTTTCATTATTATGAAATGGAATGTGTGCATTTACACTGGAAACCCATAAAACCCATAATTCTGCACTTAATTCTCCCATCTATTGAAAATCAAGGGATGTTTTATCATAATTATTATGTTATGATTTCCAAAATGTTATTCAATTTATGCAAATTCAAGCTCTAAAGTTCATTTTTAATTTTGTTATTTATGTATAATTATATACTAATTTTTGTAATAGAAATCAATAGGTTAAATTAATAGCAATTATTTACCAATTATTATTTTTTAGAAAATATCACATAACATCAGACTCAATTCATGTAGTCTACAATATCATCAAAATGTGCATAATATGTTTTCCTTTTACTTTTTATTAGACAAATCAATCTTCAATTAAAAATTGAATTTTTTTTTATCATTATAGATTTCTTTATTATAAGCTCATGATTTTTCTGCTTCAGTTATAGATGTCATATTTATAATTTTATTGATTGTGTGTACATAATTTGACAAATAAATTTAAAAATGATAATGATGCAGTAGTTTTTTTTTATTTCATCTTTACACAGTGTTTCTTTTGAATTTAATTTATGAAAAATATGTATTGCTAAAAATTTTACACAAATATTAAAATATTGTTCAAAGTATATTATAAAGGAATTAATAGAAATTAATTTATTAAATCAATAGAAATTATTTAAAATATTTTAAAATAAATTAAATTAAAATTAAATTATTTATATGGTTATTTAATTATTTATTTAATATTAAATATATATATATATTTGTTACATATATATATAAATATATTATTTATATATTTAATTATTTAATATTAAATATATATATTTATTACATAAGTACATATATTATTTATATAATTATTTAATTAATTTTTTTATTTAATAAAATTAAATAAATAATTAATTAAATATTTAATTTATTAAAATGATGATTTTGTAGTCCATCCAATAACAAGTGCATTTCCATTGTACAAAGTTTATAAATGAAACAGTTCTCTAAAATCTCGATAAAAGCTGTTTCGAAATTTTAAAAAAAATGTATAAACATTTCCAAAAAAATAAAGTCATTCCATTTGTAGAATATCACAGTATGGGATTTACCATCTTCATACCATAACGCACAAATAGCGTACAACGCAACTATTGCAATAATTGGCGCCTTTGGCTAGTACATTGGCGGTCTCACCTTCTCAAGGGTTGCCATTAATGTTGAGCTGAATATAGAGGAAGTCGGTTAAGGGTGATTATTTTTGCACTGATAGAGGTCATGTCTGCTCTGAGTTTGAATTTTGAAAAGTTAAATAAATTTTTTTTTTTGTTATTGTTTTTTTAATAATCTCCCAGATTATTTATAAAGCAGAAGACACTTTACAACATGCTCTCTTTCAAGAAGAAGAGGTGAATGTATTAAAAAGAAAATATCTTCAATTAACCTGTCACCAACTAAACTATCTTCAATTAACGTATCAACCTATTACGATTAATAAAAATATCCATTTCAAGCTGGACAAATTGTATGATAGTTTCCAATTGCGGATGTTCTACACCAACAAGATTCGATTGCTCGATTGCAATAGCAATTAAAAAGATAACTACGATCAGATTTTGATCAGACCCTCACTCAAGATTTTATCTTGGGGGGGAGCTCAACAAAATAAAAGTAACCGTTTATAAAAGCTCAATAAACAAAAACTAGATATAATATAGAAGGTATTTAAAATCGAAATTCCATGCATTAATTATTTTATTAATAATTTTTATATTCCACTCATTTGGTATAAATACATGTAAAAGAAAACATTAAAAGTACAAAATGCTGCACAAGAAATAAAAGTTTAATTTCTAAAAAAAATTGTATAAGCAAATTATAAATTAAAATCCAATCTTCTTTTCTCTTTTGGCAGTTCATCGATTACATCAGTTATTTTAGCTTCTATATTTCGATGAACATTTAATAAAATTAAACCAGCAAAAATACCTGCTGAATCAGCACATCCAGGGACGGTAATAAAATTGAAAAATGATGATACATTGAAATCACAAACACAAGCCTGAGTGATAAGTGGACATAATAGTGAACAGGTGCACGAATTTCACTCATGGGTTTTTGGGGGCGAAGTCCCATCAGTCACGTGCCTGACTACAATTAAGAACAATACTTATTCCATGCTTGATTATAGTCTTGAAAAATACTTTGCAATTATGCAACAAGGTTGAACGACAGTGGTAATTAAAAGATAACTAATGCGTTTAACAGCAATACACTTAAACAATACTTACTCCATGCTTGATTATAGTAATACTTGAAAAATACTTTGCAATTATGAATCTCCTCACCAACAAGGTTGAACGACATTAGCAATTAAAAGATAACTAATGCGTTTAACAACAATACACTTAAACAATACTTACTCCATGCTTGATTATAGTAATACTTGAAAACACTTTGCAATTATGAATCTCCTCACCAACAAGGTTGAACGACAGTAGCAATTAAAAGATAACTAATGCGTTTAACAGCAATACACTTAAACAATACTTACTCCATGCTTGATTATAGTAATACTTGAAAAATATTTTGCAATTATGAATCTCCTCACCAACAAGGTTGAACGACAGTAGCAATTAAAAGGACAATACACTTAAACAATACTTACCCCATGCTTGATTATAGTAATACTTGAAAAATACTTTGCAATTATGAATCTCCTCACCAACAAGGTTGATTGTAGCAATTAAAAGATAACTAATGCGTTTAACAACAATACACTCTCCATGCTGAACTCATGTTATAAGAGATATATATAAAGAATATTTCTGTAGATCCACCAGCAAGATTGGACAACAGGTTTTCTTCAACAATCAGTACTTACTGTTGGACAGAATTTTTATGGAGATAATAATACATATATTTTCTTTTACGGATTTTCTACGTCTATAAGGTTTGATTTTTTTTTTTCCAATGGCAAGTTTACAGGATAACAAATATAAAAAAACAAGTAATATAAAAAAAAAAAATTTTTAAGTCAATTCCTAATTTTTTCACTCTATTGCAGAAAAGTCCTTTACAAATAAAGTTGAAATTTTCCTTTACATCTGGCGCCATCTATTATTATAAATACATGCAACTTAAATCTAAAAAAAAAACTAAAATTAATGAATTAAATTTAATTAATGAATTAAATTTAATTAATGAATTAATATTTGAAAAAACTGTATTAACATCCAGTGCCATCCCCTACAAGTTCAAAAAAAAAATGTATTTGAACTTGAGTGGATGAATAAAAAGTATTTTATGAACGATTGAAAATTTGAACAAGAAATATATAGGGAGAGTGTGACCTATTAGTAGGAATTGAATAAATACAAAGAACAAGATAGAAACAAATGACATCAGTTAATCCATCAACTGAAGACAGCTCTAAGAATGCTGTTTTCAAGAATTATTTCCGAGTTCTATTTATCTTTCTATGCAAGCATTTGATCAAATAAGCATAAAAACAAAATATCATAAATGATACTTAAATAAATATGTCCGAAACGTAATTTCTTTATTCTTTTTTTTTTTGTTTGTTTAAAAAAGAAGTTTACAGGGCATCAAATACATGTATTATGGGACAGAGGGAGTAAAGGGAATCTTTTTGAAGGAAGTTTTGAATCCTTTCTACATGTTCCGGGCTTATGGAATTCAATTTGCACGAAAACTTCCCTTTATTCCTTGCAATATAAAGTCATGGGGATTTTTTTCCCTACAGAAACTTTTCATTTGCACGCAAATATCCAGTTCCTTTTTCCGTCTGAGCCCATGGACTTCAAGATGACTTATCGCTGGTGAGACCGCCATGGAAAATGGCGTCTCATCACTTTGAGTAGCGAAAATTCATTCGTGATGTGGTTTCCGAAGAAGCCGAGTTGGTGAGTATTCGTGAGCAGAAATTCCCGATGCTGTTTCCGTGTCCGCTAAATACAACTGCGACTTGCTCGGAATACTTATTAAAAAACAGAAGTTATTTTTTGTGTCCATTGAATGTGATATGTTTATTTTAACTGCCATGACATGCAGTTTTTGTAGTTCCATTTAGTCTTTATTTATTTTATATTCCTGCATACACGATTTCAAATGGTCATACTTTTTAATAGCTTTACTTGATTTATTGACTCACCCCAGTACTAATTATTATCATGTGTGACATAATGTGTAACAGTCACTATACTGTAAAAACATCATAATCACTGCCTTGTAAGAACTAGCTCAAACCGTTACTATATAGTCAAGAATAAGTTCAAATAGTCACTATATTGTAAGAAGTTAGAGTAATATTGTAGGAACTAGTCCAAACAGTCACTATATTGAAAAACTGGTTCAAACAGTCACTATATTGTACAAAGCCGCTGTTGTAAGAACTAATCTAAAGTCATTATATTACAAAAAAATTAATTTTATAATTACATTATACGAAGTTACAGCTTCTATATTGTAAGAAATTACAGTCACTACATTGTAAGGACTATCCAAATATTTATATTCTACGAAATGGCAGTCACTATATTGTAATTAACAACCATATATTATAAAAATAACATTATATAATACGAAGTCAGTCACTATATTGTAAGAAGTTACATTGTATATCGTAAGAACTAGTCCATACCGTCATTATATTGTAAGAAATTAGTCTCTGTATTGTAAGAATTAGTCCAAGCAATCATTATATTGTACGAGCTCTTTTTTTTTTTTTAAGAACTAATCCAAATAATCACTATGTTGTAAAAACTGATCCAAAACAGTCATATTGTATGAAGTTAAAAACACTATATTGCAAGAACATCAACATATCCAATAATCACAATAATATGACATTCACCAAGTTTAGTAACCGCAGATACATTAGAATCCCAAACAAAATTACAATATAGTGATAAGTTTTCTTTTAACTAAGTTCTCTACTAAGAAGTCATCTTGTATTCGAGTTTATTTAGCAGCCAATTTGGACAGCAGACAATCAAACTATCCACCTTTTACAAATATCAGTTTTATTTATTACCTATTTTGATAATGATATGAATCTCATATAAACATGTTTAGACATGATAAAGAAAAATATATAAATATGTTGCAATGCATAAATATGTGAAGGAGAGGGAAATAGGGTTAATGGTGGGCTTTGTTATGTGACAACTAACAGATGGGCTGAAAGGTTCGTGGCTGACACATAGATGGCGCTACTAGTATTAAATCCATATAATTTTTAGTTAGCCCTAACCTTCAAAAGACACGTGTATACGTTTTTACAGCTGTTGCACTATTAGTATGTGAGTTAAAGCAGTTTTAGTGTTCATCATGTGCAATCCACTCGGCTGACTGTCGATTGGACTCCGGTGTGAAATGATGGAGCCATGTTTCATCCATTGTCACATATCGACGCAAAGATTCGGGTTTATTACGATTGAACAGCTCCAAACGTTGCTCAGAATCATCAATTCGTTGTTGTTTTGGGTCGACTGAGAGCTCGCGCGGCACCCACTTTGAACAGAGCTTTCGCATATCCAAATATTCATTCACGATATGTCCAACACGTTCCTTTGATATCTTTAGGGTCTCAGCTATCTCAAACAACTTCACTTTACGGTTATCAGAAACTATTTTGTGAACTTTTTGATGTTTTCGTCGGTAACAGTCTCTTTGGGGCGTCCACTGCGTGCATCGTCCTCGGTGCTCATTTCGCCTCGTTTAAATTTAGCAAACCACTTCTCTACGGTTGCTTTCCTGGGGCAAAGTCCGAATAATGTTTATCAAGCCAAGCCTTGGCTTCAATAGTATTTTTTTCGCCAAAAAGCAATGCTTTTATTAACACACGAAATTTCCTTTTTATCCATTTTGTCAAACTAACAAAAGTTGCTTCACTAAAAATGCTATAACTCACATACTAATAGCGCAACAGCTGTCAAATTTATACACGTGTCTTCACAGGAATTTACCACTTACAAAATCCATGAAGGGGTATTTCATTTAGATAAATGAAAAATAGGAAACATCACAAAATCATTACAGAATATCTTCATTTCTAAATGCAGAATTTGAACACTCGCTTTCTCGTACGCTATCTTGCTTAATTGCACTATCAATGGTTTCGAGTTAAGAATATTTTACACTTATTTCAAATGTATAACTTTTGTACTTTGTAAAAATTGAGTATATATACATGCGTGAATATTTTTCTTAAACCAGACCCATCACACAAAGCTGTTTTCATACTTATATTGCAAAAGATAGTTCTAAAAAATGTCAGAAAATTGTCACTACAGAGGAATTGATATGAAAATAAAAATGTTTTTCTCTTCAGAAGACGAAAAAGAAAGGAAAAAAAGATTCTTCAAATTTATTCTCTTGATAAAATAAAGAGTGAAAAAAAAACAATATCTATATGATTTTATGAAAACTCTATATCTCTATCTATTGTAACGTCTCGATCTATACTAGATCTATAACAGCTTCAAGAAGAGGGCACTTTCATGTTCGTGAAAACGATTTAAAATTTATTTATAAGCATTATTTCTATAGACATAACTCTGTCTACAAAAAATGAAATTTAACGATATAAATTAGATACACAAGTGTAGTTCACTCCAAGTTCAGAGATTTTCAGAGTTCTCGAGTCTACGACGAATCTAAACACCTTGTCTGTGTCAGACCTGAACTATCACACGACGTGATTCACGAAACTACAAGGGCTCCCTTTGTAAACAGGTGGAAAACTCCTACTTATTCAGTCACTTCAGAGAAGAAAAGAAAAACTCCACTTCTGGTAGACTCGTCGCAGAACTCTCTCTCTTTTCCACCAAAAATCTCCTTTTAAGACAATCTATCAAGGGGGAGGGGCGTCAACTTCTCTTACTTCTCATTGGAGTAGACATTTCTCGGTTCGTGTTCTATCACCCATCACGATGGAACAACTCATGATGTTCATATTCCCTCTGTAATTATTTCGACCCGTAAAGGTCGCACTGACATTCGCTAATTTCCTATCTCATTATACATGATACCGAATATCTGCTATCAGATTTCAGTGGCAGGTTGTTCTCATTAGTACAAAACACTAATTGCATATAGTATAACTACCCACAAGACTACTGTCAAATTTGAGTGATGGGTTGTTATTATATATTTATCAAATAACATACATTCCTCTCTCCTGAAAATAAAATGCCAAAACTGTTCTCGTGAGAAAAAAAAAAATTGCTACATTATCAATAAAATCTTTATTTCTATATTCTCCAATTTATATTTTCAGTATTTAATGAAAACACTGAAAGATGGGAAAATGAATGATTAAATATCAGATGGTTGGTATTTCGTTAATTTGATGCAGTACTGTAATTAAAATAAGGGAAATACTTTTTAAGTACTACATAAAAAATTGCTTAATTACGTTGAAAGTGTACTAATTCTTCCGTCACATTAATTATTCTCTTTGCAATAATAAGGTTAATTAATGTGTTTGTAGTTTTGTTTGCTTTTTTTTTTTTGTAATTAACAATTTCGTAATTTTTCTGGATTCTTTTTAATTCTCTCGTAAATTGCACAAAGATTGATTTTATAAGGACAATTATTCTAAAAAAGTTTTCAGTTTGTTACTAATTTTTTTACAAGTAATTATTTTCTTTGAGAAAGTTTTTAATAAAATTCTTAGATAATTCTGTTTTCTAAAAACAAAAAGAATATATTTAACCAGAGCTTTGGTATTTGTTATTTATAAAAGGAAAAGTAACAAAGGGCCCGATGGCAGAGTGGCTCTGGTTTTCAGTGCCACAGATTTTTGCATTCGAGTCCCTGTGATGCCATGGATGTTTGTAATACTTCGAAATCCACTTTAAGCCGTAGGTCCCGGTCTACTATGACTGTAAAGCGTTGGGCGTAGGTCCGGCAGTCCTGACCATTTCCACTTTATTTTATTGTTGTTGTTATATTATTGTATAACTTTTTGTTATTATATTTTTTGGGGTTTTTTTTTTTTTTATTATATTTTGTTTTATCCAATTTATTATAATATTTTTTTTTATCAATAATCGCACTTTTCATGCATTTTTTTGTAAGCACCTTATTTTTTTAATTTACAATTTTTTAAAAATATTTAAATAAATTTAAATTTTATGACAATACTGCCACTGGTGAGCATTAGGGCTGAGGTGTACTGTACTCGCGGCTTTTTGTAGGCACTGTTTCAAAAAACGAAGAGACTCGATGGCGTTTGTGATGTTCAGCATCATAAGCTTGACGTCACAAAACGCCATCGTCTTCTTCGTAAGTCGGATTACCTGGTGAGAGTTTCCTTGGTTTTTCTTCCCATACGATGTGCAAATGTGGGATAGTTCCCTCCTAAAAATCTTACCGGAAGACTTCCCCCCTTCCTCCTTCTTCATCGTCAAAGAGACAAGTCAGACTTCTACCTAAGCGTGCTCCATCAGAAAGACCACGGCCAGTCTACGACGTCTCCTATGAGTGTTTTCTAAAGTTAAGAAAAACACCATGGCTGTTACTCTGAACAAGCGCAAGCGAGTTCAGGTAATGGGGTGAGCCTTGCTCATTGAGAAGTTATCTCAATGCGTATCTGACGATTACTTTTGGCTTAAAAACTAAATGTAAATTTAATTCTAAAGAACTGGCGCAGAGGTAAAGATTCGGATCTTTGACCGCGAGGTTGTGGGTTCAGATCAGAACTCTGTTCCTTTTCTATTCCCCCTTTTATTGCTACGTTGTGCTTTAAATTCATTATAACTTTCCGACTAGTAACTAAGTTAGGTTTTTATTTTTCGTTCGCTTTTTTTTTTTTTTTGTTAGGAAAATAAAAGGATAGATATAAAAATTATAAAAATTATAAAAATGAAAAATCAAACAAAAACTATAAAATGAAAACCAAATAAAAATATAAAATGAAAATCAAATAAAAAGTATAAATTTGGAAAATAATCACAGGTTCTGTGATGGGCCTTTTTTTTTTTTTTTGTGGGGACTTTGTTTACCATTTTTATTTTCAGGTGCTCTATTGGCTCCCACGGTTCAGCATAATTCTCCAATCAGTGTTCTGTAAGCAACGGGTTGGGGGTTGTTTACGTTTTGCAATAGTCTATGGCATCGACAACTGGTCCCCTAATTGTACCGAATTTAAAACTTAACTTTTAAATTCTTTTATTTTTTATCTTACTTTTTTAAATAGTATTTTTTCTTTTTTTTTTTTTTTTTTTGAGTACCATACATTAATTTTAGAAACTTTAATCTTTAAATTTTTACTAACAATAATTAAGCAGCCTTTTATAATTCAAAAGCATATTTATTAATTAAGATGAGGAGGTTTTGGGGTATTTCCCCCTGTTGGTACTCCGTAATCGGTACGCCAGTTGCCAGTTGCCAGCGTGTACATCACAACAGGCGTGCTCCATCACAACAGAGCTGCCCCCCTTCCCTTTCCCTCCTTCCAGGAGATCACACGGGTTCTTTGACTTGGTCTAGATGTTGCTGTCGGCCAAGTAGGATAAGAAACAACGAAAGTAATAAAAGTAACTTGAATATAGATAATGGCTTTGCTACTAATAATCCGGTACGTCTATAATTGAGAATTCTATATAGTTTATATTTCGTCTAAGCATATACACACGCTACTAATAAAAAAGAATAAAATTGAATTAAATGCTCCATAACTAAAATTTTTTTTATCCAAACTGAGACGTGTTTTCCTTTTTTGTGCTTCTGTGTTACAAATTATTTATTCATTGTTTCATATACCAAATTCTACCTTGAAATTTTGTCATTTTCTAAGACTTCACGTTTCAGGATATTCTTAGAAATCTATTTTTAAAGTTTTCAGATAGTAATAATTCAGTTTTAAATTTAAAAAATAAAAAGATGAGCAATTGGCGTAGTTTAAATAATGCTGATAAACTGTGTAACACAGTAGTTGTTTGTTAAATTCATTTTGAAGCTCCGTGACATTTTACAAAAAAAAAAAAAACTTACAAAATTAGGTTACTTGACACCTAATTTTGTAATCATAGGTTAGATTACAAAAATTAAGTTACTTGATTAATATAATGTAATTCTAATAAGTAATGTAATTTATGTAAGGGTAATTCTTCTTCTTTATTGGCACAACAACCCTATGTTGAACCGAGACCGACTACCTACTGGCAGATTTCGAGACAAGAGACGATTTCTTTTTGCGGGGTAGAGTTGTCAGCCCTACGCCCAACGCTCTGCAGTCTATTAGATTGGGGCCTACAGTGTAGGGTAATTCTAACGATAGGTAGTTCTAATAGTAAATTTTTAAAATATATGAGGTATATGTTTATTAACACAATAATGAATCGAAAGTCTTAAATTTTAATACTATATAGTATAATGTTTAATTATTATATTACTAATGAATATATATTAAGAAACACATAATTTTTAATACTTCTTCATTGGAGCAACAGCTCCATAGTGGGGCAAGGCCGTCTGCCAACTGGAAGATTTCGAGACAGGAGACGCTTTCTTTTTACGGGGTAAGATTGTCAGCCCTACACCTAATAGTCATATTAGACCTATGGTTTAAAGTGAATTCGAAACACTACAAGCATCCATGACATTGCCAGGACTCGAACCCGAAGCCTGAGGCACCGAGCGCCAGTCACTCGGCTCCAATTATTAATAATGCATAAATTAACTCCCAAGACAATTGAAAATCCGATTTTTAATTCTAGCCAGCTTTAATGTCTTTTAACTCTTTGCACACTAAGAAGGATTTTAAATTAATTCCATAAAATTAATATTTCTTTAAAAGTTGCAATAATACGAAGCACTAAAAATGCTTAGTTTATAGAAAATATGTATAAAAAAGAAAACTATAATAAAATTCTTTACATATATTTAATACTCCATAAATAAAATATTAAGACACACACTTTAGCTATCACTTAGTCATTGGTTCTAGCCTTGAGTGGGATGGTCTTAACACAAGCAAAAAAAGCTGATAAAATTAAGTATAAATAAAAAAAATTATAACGATGTTTGAACATGAATTTACAATTTTTTATTAAAATTGCTTTAATGCTTTTTTTAAAATCTGAAGTTCGTCGATTTATCTAACGTGACATACGTATGGTTACATATATAAAGTTATATCCATACATAAATTTGCCACTGGGGCATTTAATCTAAAGCCATGAGCGGGACAACCTGAGTGGGATATAACTTTTAAAAAAAAAAAAAGATTTTGACAAAATTGCGTATAAATAAAAGAAAAAAAGATGTTTGAACATGAATTTGCAATTTTTTACTAAAATTGAGTTAATGCTTTTTTTAATCTGAGATTCGTTCATAGATCTAACTGAACATACACTAAAGTTACCATTGTAGCACTAAATCTAAAGCCATGAGCGGAACAGTTGGCCTGAGATGGACATAACTAAAAAAAAAAAAAAAAAAAAAGGAGTTGACAAAATTGTTTATAAATAAAAAAAAAAAAATTATAACTATGTTTGAACATCAATTTGCAATTTTTTACAAAAATTCCTTTAATGCTTTTTTTTTAAATCTGAAAATCTGAGATTAATCTATAGATTTAGCGTGACATACGTTACAATTACAACTGTAGCACTAAATCTAAAGCGATGAGCGGAACAAAAGATGTATACAAAAATTGAGTATAAATAATATATATATATATGAATTTGCAATTTGTTTTGCTAAAATTGCGTTAATGCTTTATTCTTTTTTTTTAATTTCAAATTCGTCCATAGATCTAACATGACACTCGTAAAGTTACCACTGTAGCACTAAATCTAAAGCCATGAGCAGAACAGTTATCCAGAGGGGGACATAACTCAAAAAAGAAAGAAGTTGACAAAGTTGCGTATAAATAAAAGAATACAAAATTTTTATAACAATTTTTGAAGAATTTTCTATTTTTAACTAATATTAGTTTGATTTTTATATTCTAGATATAATAGAAATTAAATTTTGCAATAATTCTTCTAAATGTATTTATCAGCCATCTCAAAAAAGGCTTATGTTTCTACTATGGAGGGAGTTAATCCAAAAACTTTGGTTAAACTTCGACTTGAAAGTCTTTAAAAACAAAATAAAATACTTAAGCTCGTATTGATTCGAGCTCATTGGATTTTTTTATTGTTTTTACTTTAAACTGGTCCTGTCTTTTGTGTTGGATAAGAACCTTTGCAATTATTGGTTTAAAATAAGGTTTTTTTTTCTTTTTGTACACTTTTAGGGTATAAAGAAAGAAAAGAAATTAAGTTTGAAAAGTTTTCTATCTTATCAAGTTAGATTAAAAAAATATTATTGTTAATCTAAAATAGTTTCTTTTTTTTTGTGAAGAACTTTTTCTGTTTGATTTTTTCTACTTTTTTTTGTCTTTCCATTTCCTTCTTACGCACAGTTAATTTATCAGTTAACTACATTTTAACTAGTTTTTTAATGGTTTCAAGTTAATTTACTCTTTTGTATCAAAAAGTATCGATTTCATTTTATCCTTTAGAACAGAAGTGGCCAAACCGCGGCTCGAGCTTTTTGGAACCCGCCTTGAAAATTTTTCGTCCCGTGAGATTTATCACACTTATACAAAATATATTTATTTTATAATGACCAAAGTAGTGAAAACCAATGTATTAACAAAATACATTATATTTGCATTTATATTCAAAAATTAACTGTTGAAATTACAAGAAAAATTAATTTTGATTTTTAAAAATAATATTCTTGCGAATATATGGCATACATTGCCTGCTTTATTCAATTCCTTCTATTAGCTCACACTCTCCCTATATATATCTTGTTCGAATTTTCAATCATTCATAAAATACTTTTTTATTCATCCACTCAAGTTCAAATACATTTTTTTTTTAACTTGTAGGGGATGGCACTTGTTGTTAATACAGTTTATTCAAATATTAATTCAGTAATTAAATTTAATTTTAGTTTTTTTAGATTTAACTTGCATGTATCTGCCAATAGATGGCGCCAGATAAACTTAAAAATGAATGAAAATTATTTATAAAGGACTTTCTGCAATGTAGTGAAAAAAAAAAAGTAGGAAATGACTTAAAATTTTTTTTTTATATTACTTGTTTATGAGTTTACAGTTATGAGTTTGCAGAATAATTAAATTATATTTTACGAACTCATGATGCGTGCGTATCTTGGAACATCTAATGTATCAGGTTCTATGTTTCACTTTAAATTACCTCAGTGGCGTAACATTAAATACAATAATAATAACTCATTATGTTTCAATTTTTCACTCCAAAAAATGTCTATTGGGGTCCAAATCTAATATGATGACATATAATTTTATATGCGGCTCGCGGAGTTAGGATGGCATTTCAAAGTGGCCCGCAAGATCATTTTGGTTGGCCACCCCTGGTGTAGAACATCCTTGTGTATTACGCCTCTAAGATGAATCTTTATTTTTGAAGGATGGTTCAAATTGGTAGGAGAGTATAATTTGAGTATATTTTAGAATATCCATCTTTTTATCCATTCTTTATTCCATCAATTTTTTGCAACAATATAAAAAAATCGATGTTTGCATTTTTTATCATTTTTTTCCATGAATGGAAGTTAAATTTCAAAGTTAATTAACAGATTAACCTGTAGAAAAATTTTTTTATTATTATTCTATACAGCTGTAATTAAATTGTATTGACGAAATAGTCTACTGCACAAAACAGTTGCAACTAAGAATCAAAGTTACTTCTTGAAAGTGAAAAGCAAAGTAGACGTTTTTAGTAAAGAATTAAAAGGGTTTTTTCCAGAAAGATTGAGAATAGATAAATAGTTTGATTTATATGGGGTTGAAAAATGTAAGATTCGCCATGAATTCCAAAAAAATAGAGTTCTGTGGCAAAAAAATATATTTCAGTTTTATATTATTGCCTGTAATAAATGAAAAACTTTACTACAAACAAGGTCCATAAAAATCTGGAGTTATTTCAGTTTTTTATTTTTTTCTTTTTTAATATTAAAGGCTTCAAAATTGCATTCACATTAATAAATGTATGGTACTTGCAACTATATTATCAAGCTCATTTTTGCTTTAAAAAACTTTTAGCGGTAATTCACGTCTTTCTCATTAAAATATTCAAAATTACATCCATTTCAATAAACGTATGGTACTTGCATATATATTATCAAACTTATTTTGCAAAGTTTTACCGGTAATCCATTTAGCAGTAAAGAATCAACATGTTAAACATCTTCATTACTATTATACGAATAAATATTAATTTTTAAATTTAGTTATGACTTTAATAAAACTGAAAACATTATAGAATCCATAAAAACTGTCGTCTTTCAGATAATAAATATTCTTTTGTTTTACATAATTAAAAGCATTTCTTTTTTTGCACGTTTTTTTTTTTTTTCAACCATATTATACCATATTAATTATTTACATTAAACGGCTTAAAATTTTAATTTGGTACAGTTTTTCAACCTAAATAGTCACAATTAGTTCGTGAAAAAAAGTAAAATAAATTAAATCAATCGGATAAATCATATCGCTGTTATTTTTATAACCCAATAAACGTGACAGCCATAAAAGCCACTGAATTTCATGTCCTCTTTAAAGAAGATTTTTATCAAAACCACCAAATCGTTCTCCTATTTTCGCATATAAAAGATTATCCGTGCTCGAAAGCTTTTCCAAGTGCCTGTGTTTAGATGCCTTTTTTTTATGATGCCTCTTTTGTTTAATGGTGCATATTAACCTTGAGCACAAAAGTTGCTTCGTTAAAACAGTTAAAAACTGACACGTAGTATTTAATCTCCAGAATAGAGGGAGAGGAAGCTATTAGTTTTATGGCTTTTAATTTCTGTACACCAGATATTATTGCAAATCACGCAGCTGACTGTTAAGGGTTTCGAAAAAGTTGTGTCAAATGTGATAATTTGAAAAGATTTTTTCTAATGGTACGTGTTTTTTTTTTTTTTTTTTTTTTTTTTTTTATCATTTCTTAACTGATACGAGTTGTTTGCATTCCATAAAATATCCCTGGTAGAAAGATTCACTGTCTCGTTGAACTATGAGAAACTTATAAACTTACTATTAACTTATACTACTCGAACTATGTAATGAATGGTGTTTTAAAAACTTTCATTCAAAATAAACACACGTGTACCACGTGGATTCTGTTATGTGTGTTTTAGGAGTTTTGAGTGGTTAAAACAGGTACTTTGGCAGCAATGTGCGTTTTAAAATCAACACGAAATATGTCTTCCTACGATTTGAGATAATATGGCGATTGACTGGCCATTTTGCTTGGCGATTTTCTAATACTAAGTCAAGTTCTATGTTTTTAATTTCGAACTGCCTGACTGTAAACCGTTTATTGTTACTAAGTTCAGTTATATGAAAAATAGCTCAAACGTCATTTGACAATATAGATTCAAATTTAGTTCATAAAATAAGATAAAATAGATTCAGACATGGTAAATATAAAGTAGTATTATAATAAAGCTTGGATAAAGATTGACAATTTGGAAGAAACATAATACATCATGTGATATCATACTTCTCACGTGACTTTTACTTCGTTGTAAAATGTGCGATGATAGCTTGGCGATTATTGGCAACAATCTTTAGTGTTGGCTGTTACTTCTTTATGCTGTTGGCGTGAGTGGAGAAAAAAAGATCTACTCTCATAACAACTATTTTCAAGATATTGTTCATTTTTCAGCTGTAAATAAACGTTAATTAAATTTTTTTTAAATATTTGATATTTATATTTATATATACTTGCCAATATATTATCAAGTTTATTTTACAAATTTTGACTGTTAATCCATTTAGCAGCTAAGAATCAACATGTTAAACCTGTTCATTACTATTATATGAAGAAACATGTGTATTTTTAAATTTAGTTATAATTTTAATAAAACCAAAACGTTATAGAATCTGTAAAAAACTGTCGTCTTTTCAGATAGTTAATGGTTTTTTATATAATTATAAACATTTCTTGTTTGCATGGTTTTTTTTTTTTCAATCCTATTATACGATAATACCAAAATTGGTACCAAAATGGTTCCAAAATTGAATTTGGTACAGTTTTTCAACCTAAATATTCACAATTAATTCGTAAAAAAAAGTAAAATAAATTAAATCATTCAGATATATCATATGACTGTTATTTTTATAATCCAATAAACGTGACAGCCATAAAAGCTACTGAATTCCGTGTCCTCTTTTAACGGATTTTAATCAAAACCACCAAATCGCTCTCGTATTTTCGCATATAAAAAGACGATCCGTGCTCGAAAGCTTTTTCCAAGTGCCTCTGTTTAAATGCCTTTTTTATGATGCCTCTTTTGTTTAATGGTGCAGATTAACCTTGAGCACAAAAAGTTGCTTCGCTAAAACAGTTAAAAACTGACACGTAGTATTTAATCTCCAGAACAGAGAGAGAGAGGAAGCTATTAGTTTTATGGGTTTTAATTTTGTACAACAGATATTATTGCAAATCACGCAGCTGACTGTTAAGGGTTTCGAAAAATTCTATCAAATGTGATAATTTGTAAAGAATTCTTCGAAAGGTATGTTTTTTTATCATATCTTAACTGCTACGAGCTGTTTGCCATTCATAAGATATACGTGGGGGTAAAATAAGTAAGAGTTCAAGTTATTGTTTTAAAAAAAAAAAAAAGATTCACCTTCTCGCTGACCATGACAAAGTTTTTATTTTAAAACTTTAAATTCAAATAAATACATAATTGCCACGTATTTTCTGGTATGTTGTTTTAAAATCAACACGAAATATGTCTCGCTATATTGGCGATGATATGGTGATTGACTGGACATTTTGATTGGCGATTTGCCATTATCAAGTCCAGTTCTCTGATTTTAATTTCTAATTGTCTCCTTTTAGACTAAATCGTCTATTATTTCTAAGAATCAATTATATGAAAACTAGATTAACCATCATTTGACAATATAGATTCAAATTTTGTGGATAAAATAAGTGATAAAACAGATTCACTCATGGTAAACTTAGAGTAGTAATATAATAGAGCGAGCACTGGGCTTGCCATACTCTTCACGTGAGTCTTACTTGGCAATTTAACATATGCAATGATAGCTTGGCGATTATTGGTAAAAATCTTTAGTGTTGGCTGTTACTTCTTTATGCTGTTGGAGCGAAGGGAGAAAAATGTCTACTATCATAACAACTATTTTCAAGATATTGTTCATTTTTTCAGTTATAAATAAATGTAAATTACATTTTTTTTTTTAATATTTGGTATTTATATTTATATATACTAGCAAGTATATTATCAAGCTTCTTTTGCAAATTTTTAGCGGTAATCCATTTAACAGCAGAGAATCAACGTTAAACATTTGCGTTATTATTACATGAATAAACCTTTTTTTTAATTAAGTTATTATTTTAATAAAAACCAAAACGATATAGCATCCATAAAAAATTGTCGTCTTTTCAGATAATAAATGGTTTTTGTTTTATGTAATTATGAAACATTTCTTATTTTTCTTTATTATTTTAACCCTATTATACCATAATACTCATTTACATAAGATGGCTCCAAAATTGAATTCGGTACAGTTTTTCAACCTAAATATTACCAATTAATTCGTAAAAAACAGTAAAATAAATTAAATCATTCAGATAAATCATATCGCTGTTATTTTTATAACCCAATAAACGTGACAGCCATAAAAGCCACTGGATTTCATGTCCTCTTTAAACGGATTTTTATCAAAACCACCAAATCTCTGTTATTTTCGCATATAAAAGAGGAGCCGTGCTCGAAAGCTTTTCAAGTGCTCGTGCTTAAATGCCTTTTTTATGATGCCTCTTTTGTTTAATGGTGCAGATTAACCTTGAGCACAAAAAGTTGCTTCGCTAAAACCGTTAAAAACTGAAACGTAGCATTTAATCTCCAGAACAGAGAGAGAGAGAGAGAGGAAGCTATTAGTTTTTATGGCTTTTAATTTCTGTACAACAGATATTATTGCAAATCACGCAGCTGACTGTTAAGAGTTTCGAAAAAAGTTGTATCAAATGTGATAATTTGAAAAGATTTTTTCTAAAGGTGCGTTTTTTTTTTTCAATTCCTTCTATTAGCTCACACTCTCCTATATATATCTTGTTCAAATTTCCAATCGTTCATAAAATACTTTTTATTCATCCACTCAACTTCAAATGCATTTTTTTAACCTGTGGTGGATGACACTGGATGTGAATACAGTTTTTTCAAAAATATTAATTAAATTTAATTCATTAATTTTAGTTTAGATTTAAGTTGCATATATCTACCAATAGATGGCGCCAGAAAAAAATTAAAAAAATGAATGAAAATTATTTATAAAGGACTTTCTGCAATAGAGTGAAAAAAAAAGTAGAAATTGACTTTAAAAAATTTGTTTTTATATTACTTGTTTATTGCTTTCTTGTAATTTATAATCTATGTGCATTATTACTTGTTTATAATTTCTTATCTGGTAAGAGCTGTTTGACATCCATAAGATATGCTTGAGAAGAAAATAAGTAATAGTTGAAGTTAGAAAAGATTCACTGTCTCGTTGAACTATGAGAAAATTTTTATTTTAAAATTTCCATTCAAGATAAAACACACTTGCCCCGTGGTTTTGAAAAAACTATTTAAAAAATATTTACATTCTAAAAAATATGATCTAATTTACTTCTGCTACTAACCATTGTTCCAAATATGGACGACATCATCCATAAGAAATATTACCCTAAATGTTACTAAATTCACATTATTTTTATCTTTTTGTTAAATATAATACAACTAAGACTTGTTTTAAAAAATGGTTGGGCAAGTCTTTACGTTTCGTTAGTCTCGTTTGACAACTAAGACTATATATTTTTGATAAATATTATCAAAAAGATAAAAAATGAGACCACTAATCAGTATGTGACAAAAACAGAATAGAAGAAACCACTAATTAGTATGTGACAAAGACAGATTAAATGAGACCACTAATTAGCATGTGACAAAGAAAATAAGGCGTCTAATTAGCGATATAATACGTCTGTCCTGAGTGAAAAATTATTTAAAAAATATTTATGCTTAAAAATAGGATTGAATTTAATTCTGCTAACATTCATTGTTTCAAATATGGAAGACATCATGCATTAAGAAATATGATCAAAATGTCACTAAATTCAAATTAATTTTCCTCTTTTTGATAATATTTATCAAAAGATAATAATGAGACCACTAATTAGCATGTGACAAAGACAAATCAAATGAAACCACTAATGTAGTATGTCACAAAGACAAATTAAATGAGACCTCTAATTAATATGCGACAAAGACCAATTAAATGAGACCATTAATTAAGATGCGACAAAAGACAAAATGAGACCACTAATTAGTATGTCATATAATACTAATTAGTGAGTGAAAAATTATTTAAAAAATATTTATTTTCTAAAAATATGATGGAATGTGCTTCTGCTAATACCCATTGTTTCAAGTATATATGGCATCATCCACGTGCCATTCGATGCATGATCTATTTTATTATGCATGATCTATTTCCTAAGCATTATCCAAAATGCCTCTGAATTCAAATTAGCATCTTCTTCTTGGTAAATGTAACTCAATTCAGACGTACCAAATAGATCCATTGATTCGCATGTGACATCAAAGGATCCAAACCACATGTGACAATATGTGCCAAACATCCATTATGCAGCAACCTACTTTCGACTTAATTAACCACCAAGCACTAAATTAGAGAAAGAAATCCAGTTTCCTGTAGTAGCTCATCGGCTTCATTATCCTTTCCTTAGCGTGCTCAATGTCCGGCACCCCAAGTAATGTCCGGGCGCCTCGATTAATTCCCGGCATGAACCAAAGGCCGGACAGCCTCTTTGTGGGCTTCAATTGGTGAGCGTGGGAAGTGGCCCAGGTGCCGTCAGTGCCTGTACCAAGCCATCTCGAAGAAGTGCTGTTCGTAGCGGGAGTAGAATCCGGGCACTCGCATGGGGGGCATCTGGGTGTTGTTCCGGGTGCTAAAGTGCCGGAGTCCGGCCTCCTCTTCTATGCGACGAAGCAGGCGCAGGACTCGGATCCAGTACGGGTTGTCTGGGAGGTGAATCTCCATGCATAGATGGTTCACGTGCTACATAAAAACTTTAATAAGTAACTACAAAAAAACTACATTAGAGAGTTTTTGCATACCGTATTTTTATCGTCCGATATTTTTTCTCCCCTAGCGCGCATGCTCATAGGTAACATTATTACTGATACGCATGCGCAATTTTCTATGAGCATGCGCAAGGAAAAAAATATCGGACGATAAAAATACGGTATGCAAAAACTCTCATTAACTTTATAAATGTAAATTATAAAATTACATTTATAAAGTTAACGTTATAAAAATAAATAAATACATTAAAATTACATTATAACATAACTTTTTAAAAAGTACATTAATAAATAAAATTACATAAACTCATATAAACTACATTAATTGCATATAAATTACATTAACTACATATAAACTACATTAACTTCATACAAACTACATTAACATTACATATAAACTCTATCTAAGCTTGTGTTAGATGGGCATAAAGATGGAAATTCTAGACAATTTAAATATAGTGGGAATTATTATTCCATTTACGCTTATATAAAAATTGTTTTAATTAATATTTCATCAATTTACAATTGTGATTGTGAAAAATTTAAACTGATGAAATATTAATTAAATGTGTTAGATTAATTATATGTTAGATTGGCATAAAGATGGAAATTCTAGACAATTTAAAGCATAATGTGGAATTATTATTCCTTTTAAGCTTATATAAAAAATTTAAACTAATATTTCATCAATTTACAATTGTGATTGAGAAAAAATTAAATTGATAAAGTATTAACTAAAATTATTTTTATATAATATAATAATTTATATCTTTTATTTCAATTAAAATACAAATACAATTAATATATTATAATTCCTGCATAATATATTATTTTTTTAATTATTATATTAAATATTTTATAATATTTATATAAGATATTAATTTATGCTTTTATATCAATTAAAATATTATTATATAATGTATTGATTTATATTTTTATATTAATTAAAACATTTTTATATATTTATTCCTAAACGAAACATCGGCAACAAATAGATAATAATTTTTGTTTTTATAATATAATTATATATTTTTATATTAAATAAAATATTATTACATAATGAATTGATTTATATTCTTTATATTAATTATAACATCTTTTTATATTTGTTATGAAAAATAATAATAATTTTTGCTTTTATAATATATATTGTATTAATTATATTGTATTTTTAATATTATATAATATTATAATGTATTATTGTAATATATTTGTATTATATAATTATATAATGTATTAATTTATATTTTTTATATTAATTAAAACATTTTTATATTTATTCTAAACGAAACATTGGCAGATGGAAAAAAGCAACAAATAGATAATAACTTTTGTTTTTGTATTATAAATAAATGTTTTTATATTAATTAAAATATTGTTAAAAATTGCATTAATTATTTTTTGTATTAATTAAAACATGTTTCTCCTCACCTCACCATGGCCGGGGTCTACTAGGACTTTGTAGACTCCAGCCATTTTTAGCCCAGAAGGGAGGACAGTGCTCTTCGTGGGAGATTTTAAGAGTAATTGGTAATCTCCCACATCTGCTTGTCCTGTGGGAGAATTCAGAAAACTCCACCATGTATCAAAACTATCGATGCGATCTTAATCTAATTATATAATAGATTTTTTTTATCATTTCAATAAAAAATATTTGAAATATAACCAGGAATCAAATATTTTTTATTTTTTTTTTTATTTCCAATGGCAGATTATGAACAGTTACAGAACAACGAAAAAAAAAAAAAAAAGAACATAGAAAACAACAAAACATGCTGAAACAGAGTTCATTAATCTAACATATCTCTAGCCTCCCAATATCGCTCGGCGAGAAAAAGTCTTGCTCAGAGCAGGACAGTGCAGTAGATGTGTGGAGTCCATGGCCTCCCCAGAGCTACACAGAGTGCATATCGGGGAAGGAACAATTTTGAGTCCGTAAAGATGTTTACGCAGGCAGTCAGTCCAGTGGCTAATCGGAAATGAGTACGCCTTGGAACATTACATAGATTTGGGATGGCATTCTTCCAGGACTTTTTGGGAAACACGCTTATAGGGTCTTCTAGAGCGCGGACTTTAATTGATCTTTTGATGAGATTTTGATAGAGTGGAAGGGTATAGGACGAGATATTTTTGTGTGATTAAAGCTCGCCTTTTAGCCAGGACCAGGAACCAAATATTATCTGTAAAATTTCACAAACCCATTTGCTCTATTTACAAAAAAGAAACAAAAAAGGCAACTTACATTGAGAAGTCCTTTCCCAAGATATCTTCCAAGACGAGATACTCTGCGCCTTCGATGTCTAACTTAAGGACATCTATTGTCCTATTCCAGTGTCCTAGTTGTCTCAGGATGGAATCGAATGTCCTCATGTTCCATGTCTCACCAGAAACAGTTCTGGAAATTTTAAAGGAATTTCAAGTGTTAATGCTTGTCTTACAGTGTTTTTGCCTATTGAGCATGTAAAATAATTGTAATGTGAAAGAAAATAAGTAATTTAAAATATTTTTAACAGCATTTTTCTATTTTGTCTTTAAATTCAAAGCTATTTCCTCTTTTTTTTTTTATAAATTACTAGCTGATATGTCTTGGTGGTGCTTCGCTACAAAACATACAAAATTTTAGTTTTCATACACGTAAAAGTTAAAACATTAAAAAAATTTATTAAAATGTACTAAAATTTTTTAAATTTTAAATAAAAATAAGTTTTAATCATGATAATAATGAAAATCTGGCAAGCTTCTATATATAGAAATCAGCAGAGCATTATCAAAACCACTTTAAAAAAAAAAAATCTCAATAGCGAATAAAAAATATCTAATAACTATTGTAAATAAAAAAACAATAGACGCAAGTTATAAAGCCACTAGAAGCTAAGTATTAAAATGGCATCAATTGCTAAAAAAGAGCCGTGACATCATTTCCCATTCCTATTTCTTTTTAAACAAATGAATGCCGTCATTTGGTAGTATGAACAATAAAAAAAATAAGGTTTTCATTAGTTTTAAAAAATAACTGAAAAGAATTGTTTTGTAATTTTTAGCCAGACAAAAAATAAGAATTCAAAAAAAAAAAAATCTTTTTCATATTTAAATTTTAAAAATTGACCATTCAGTTATAATTGAGTCTCATATCAAAATCAAAGGTGTTACATCAATTATCTTCATTGAGCCATACTTGAAGGACAAAAAAATCTCTCGTACGTAAGATTAAAAAATACTCACATTCTTCCATTAAATTCTCCAATGCCCGTGTTGTAGAACATGATTCCACTGTTGTGTCTATGATTGCCTATTCCCATGCTGGGATCGAACGAGAAGACTTGGCAACCGAACATCTCATGAATGCTCTCGTCGAAAGACCATTCGTTCGCGATGCTGCAAGAACAAGACGAAGATATGTTAAATAGTAGCTAATTAAATGGCAAATGATCCATTAAAAATTTAAATACTTATTACTATTATAACAATTGTTAAGGTTGTTTTTTCAGTCTGAAATTTTTCATTCCGTTTCGAAACTGGACATTCCAGGCATTCCTTGACAACCCCATGAATAACGCTGAATTTGCTACACATCCACCATATTGATGTTGGATAATAACTTAGATCAAAGTTACGTACAATTGAAAACAATTACACCCTTTTAATTTACCCCATGACTCTTATTCAAACAAATTTATAAATATACAGGGTAATTATAATTAAAGTCCCACTTTCAAAATGCTGTAAAAAAGGACCACTCGTCACAATGAGTTAAAATATGAATTGAAGATACTTTAAGAAGAGGGAAACGGTACGGCCTCAAAATAAAGTTCGAAAATTCCAAGTTCCGCCAATTTTTCTCATCCAATTTGGTATGACCTCGCTGTGGTGGATGAGCTTTCCACTAACAGTGTCACAACTGTTGAATGACTTAGAAGTCATTCTTTCGGTCAAAAATTGAAACAATCAAGCACATTCAACACTGCAGTTGGTTTAATGTACAACTCATGCCAAATACGTTGCAATTTCGATTCAAAATATCACTTTCTTTTATGACGCTTATAGCGCCATCTATTCATACACTTTGGAACTTTTGATGTCGTACCGTTTTCCCTTTCTTCAAGTATCTTCAGTTCAAACTTGAACTCATTGTGACGAGTGGTTCTTTTTACATTTTGAAAGTGGGACTTTAATTATAATCACCCTGTATATTAACTTCTTGAAACCCAAACCCATTCGACTTAGAAAATCAATTTTTCCTAAATGCTATGTTGATTTATTAATGCCTTCATCAAATACTCAACGAAAAATTTAATTTTGATTTCAGTTTTCTTGCTGATAGGATATCCCATTAGACAAAAATATGCTTCCCAGATGGTTGGTGGAGTGAATCCGCCATCGATTATGTGGAAGATTCACTTTTCACCAGTAAAAAGAAGCTGTCATTCAAACCTCACAGTGTGTGATGTGATGTGAATACGAGATTTATTTCCAGTGATTATTTTCTGCTTATTAGGAACTCTCTCGTTTTTAAATTAATTACAATTTTCTGTTTAATTTAATAATATGCAGTGGTTGTTTCTTTTAATTAAATTAAAGCAATATTTTACGAAACTTGTAACAATATTATGATACAGTCTTATAAAAAAAATTTCAATAAGTAATTTAGAATTTTTTGCAATAAAATGCTTTTCATGAAACATTTCATCATATTATTAATCAGCTTTTACTTCAATTTTTTGAGTAAAAGTTTTGCAACTAGTTAATAAATCCTACATGTCTTATGTAATACTCAATGGTAATTGAAGTACTACTTAGTAGTAATAACTATATGATTGATGTGCTATTCAATGATAATAACTGCGCAGTAGATGTACAATTCAATGGTAATAGCTGAATAATTGATATCATGCAATAGTAATAGCTGTGTAAGTGATGTACTACTCAAAAGTAATAGCTGCCTAAATGACAATAGCTAGTAGTCGATCGTAATAGCTAATAGTCGATCGTAGTCAATGGCAATAGCTAATTGTCAATGATTTATAGCTAATAGTTAATTGTAATAGCTAATAGTCCATGGCAATAGCTATTTTCAATGGTAATAACTAATGGTTAATGGCAATTTCTAGTAATCAATGATAATAATTAATAGTCAATGGTAATAGCTAATAGTCAATGTTCAATGCTATGTTGATTTATTAATGCCTTCATCAAATATCAAAAAATTAACTTAGATTTCAGTTTTTCTTGCTGATAGGATATCCTATCAGACAAAATGCGTTCCCAGATGTTTGGTGGAGTGAACTCCACCATCGATCCACGTGGAAGATTCACTTTTCACCAGTAAAAAGAAGCTGTCATTCAAACCTCACAGTGTGTGATGTGAATACGAGATTTATTTTCAGTGATTATTTTCTGCATATTTGGGACTTCACTCGTATTAAATTAATTACAACTTTCTGTTTAATTTAATAATATTTTTAGTATTTTTTTTTTTTTTTAATTAAATTAAAAGCAATATTTTATGCAACTTGTAGCAATATTATGATACAGGCAGATAAAAAGGCAATACAGGCAATTGGTAATTTAGAAATTTTTATAAGAAAATTATTTTATCATTTTTTTTTATCTTGTTATTAATCAGATTTTACTTCAATGTTTGAGGAAAGTTTTGCAATTATTTTATGAATATCGTCTTTATGATAATACATATGTAACTGAAGTACTACTTAGTAGTAATAACTACATAATTAATGTGCTATTCAGTGATAATAACGGCGTAGTAGATGTACAATTCAATGGTAATAACTAAGTAATTGATGTATTATGTAATAGTAATAGCTGCGTATTTGATGTACTACTCAAAGGTAATAGCCGCCTAAATGACAATAGCTAGTAATCTGTGGTAATAGTTAATGGTCAATGGCAGCTAGTAATCAATGGTAATATCTAATAATCAATGACAATAGCTAGTAATCTGGGGTAATAGTTAATGGTCAATGGCAGCTAGTAATCAATGACAATAACTAGTAGTCAATGGTAATTGTTGTGACTGGTAATTATCCTGTTGTGTGTGGGTAAGGGGTATTTCCTTTATTTTTTGTATGAATCCAGAATGGTAGATAACCCCTCCCGGTCACACGGTCAGGTCCAAAAGAACCGGCCGGTTTTGGTGGGACCTTTTTGGAGTTTTGCGGGCAAAAAGGAAGACCCGTTGAAAGCAGAGCGAACGATCTGCGACAGTGCGTGAGCCTGGTACACAATTTTTGCTGCGAGAATGGCTACTTGGATAATTTATAACATATATCTATGTCCATCTTTGAATTTGGGGGGAGCATTCTTTTTTTGTTAAAAGGTTTTGAGGCTACTGGTAAATCACTGCCTACACACTCATGGGAATATTTCATTTGAGGTATGCGTAATATTATGATTGCTTCTCTATAAACATTTTTTTATTTAGTCTGTTTTAAGTGCCAATGTAAAGATCCTAAATTTGATTGTAATTGTATATATTAGTATTCATTAAAAGTAAAGGTAAATAGTTGTTTGTTTCAGTATTAATTTTCGTATTTTTATTTATTGTTTTTATATTAATGTTGAATTATTTGGCCGGTCTACGAGTATACGTAGACTAACGGCATCATTTCTATGTCGGTTTTAACAGTAATAATTAACAACCAATAAAAATAGCTGCGCAATTAATAGCAACTAGTAATTAGTGGCAATATCTTCAAAATTACTAATAGCTAGTAGTTTATGATAATAGCTGCATAATTAGTATCAGCTTGTAATTAATGGTAATAACTGTTTAATTGGTAAAATTATACTATGTAATAGTAATAGCTATGTAAGTGATGTATTACTCAAAGGTAATAGCTGCCTAATAATAGCTAGCAGTCGATGTTATTATCTAATAGTCAATAGCAATAGCTAGTAATCAATTGTAATAGCTAATAGTCAATGGCTATAGCTAGTAACCAATGGTAATATCTAATAATCAATGGTAATAGCTAATAATCTGGCAGTAGCTAGAAGTCGATGGTAATAGCTAACAGACAAAGGTAATAGTTAATAATCAATAAAAATAACTGCGCAATTGACAACAGATAGTAATTAAGGGCAATAGTTGCATAATTGGTAACAGCTAGTAGTTTATCTAAATATCTACGTAATTGGAAACAGCTTGTAATTAAAGTCAATAGCTACCTAATTGATAACAGTTAGTAGTTTATAGAAATAGCAGTAACAATTGGCAACAATTATGTTACCAATAACATAGTTACCAATTTTCTGTACCAATTACATAATTACCATTTACCTGCTACCAATAACATAACTAATGGCATTAACTATGTAATTGGTAACAGTTAGTAGTTAATGTTAATAGCTAGTACACAAGTAAACGAAATCTAGATTCCAGGTGGTCTTTACTTTTAAAAACACCGTTGAAGTTTTAATTCGAAGTCGTTTTAAACTGTATAAAATGGCCTAAATGAGTATTAGCTTTTTAACAGTGGCACGATTCGTCGATGAGGGTTCGAAAACTATTCCGTTATGAGAATGAGAAAGAATCATATTATGAGATGCTTAACATGACGTTAAAATATGCATTATTTTTTAACATGCATATGAAATAAAGCTTTAAATCTATGCATTTAATAACCTAGCGTTTCTAAATTGTATTATGTAGTTTAGTGTTTTTACAATTGTTATAATTTTCTCTTCCAAAAAAGTTTTGCTTTTTAGAAATCACTATCAACTAAACTGCATACAAATATTTTTTCTAAAATGTAATAAAATATTGCCAATAGTTACGTAAGGTTAACATTGATTTACTGTTAACTCGTAGAGGTAACATTAATTTACTGTTCAAAGACAGTAGCTTCATAAATGGTAATTATGTATGAGTTTTAAATAAACAATTAATTGAATGAATAACCAAATAATGTAATCAAAATTTTTTTTTAATTTAATTTAAGTGCCACTTAAATCTAACGTTTGAAATTTTTTTTAATTTATGGATTTAAAAGTGAAATAAATAAATTAATAAATTATGTCACATAAAAATAAAAGTAATTATTTATTTTCCCAAAATCAAATAATAATCAAACTGTCCCTTGAGCTCTCATTAAAATTTTAATTGTGCAAATAAATAATTTCTAGTATACATTTGTTTGGGATTAGCCCAATTAATTTCTTGGGCTATTGAATGCTACTTAAGAAGAAATGCTACGTAGGATAGCATCTACAGAACTAGTAGCAATTGGATAATGAAATCCCAAATTAATGATTTTTCTATTCGTTCCTTAATGAAGGATTTGCAGTGGTTTTTTTTTTTTTTTCTTTCATTTTGAAAATAATTTTCTCTCTTTTGCTATGTATTACTGTGTTCAAAAGTAAGACCAATTTTCAATTTAAAATTACCGGGGCTTATGGAATTTCCATTTTTTTTTTTTTGTTTTTTTTATGCTGCTGCCACTGTCCTTGACATCTGTGTGAAATTTGACGTCAAAATATTCATTAGTATTTGAGTTACGCTTGGCTTTGTGAGACGCTACAACTGAAATATCTGAATTAATTGAGCAAAGAACTTGCATTAAATTTTGCTTCGGAAAACGTATAGAATGTTGCAGAAGACATTCGGTGAGCATTCCTATATCGGACAGAAATGTTTAGAAGTGGTATAAACAGTTCAAAGAAGGCAGATTACACGTTGAAGACGAAGAGCCCTCTGGCCGACCCTCAATCTCAACCGACGAAGCTCACGTCAAAAAATTAAAAATTTGATGCTTGCCAGCCGTCGGTTTACAATTAGAGACCTTGCCGATGATGTTGGAATTTCAAAGGATTGGTACATTCCATTTTGGGCCTCAAACGCGTCAAATCACAATTGGCAATGAAAACACTGAATGCGCCAGCTCATAATGCATTGATTCTTCGTGACTTTTTGCCGAAAATGAAACCCATATCGTTCCACAACCACCGTATTCACACCGTGCGACTTTTGGCTATTTCCTAAACTGAAAAAGACCACTCCGGGCACACCGTTTTTGAATCGATTGAAAAGATTCAACGTGAATCGCCGCTCGCTTTGAAGACCATCCCTGCCGATGACTTTTAGCATGCATTGAGGACTGGAAAAAAAAGTTGACATAAGTGCATTGTGTCCGGAGGGGATTACTTTGACGGCGATGAAATAAATTTGGAAGAATAAGTAAAGACAAAGAAATTATTGGTCTTACTTTTTTGGACGCTAGTATGCCCCCCAAAATTAAAACTGATATATTTTGGTTGAAATGTAGCTCAAAGATTAAAATGTACATTTTGTGTTATTTATGCATCTTACGAAAAGAAACCTTTCTATTTCAATTACTCAAGTATTGCTTGTACTTTCTTTGAATATTTTATTCCATACTTTCGCTAAACTGTAATCATCAATTTAATGAACAACCGAAATAAGAACCTTCAATAAATATTATATCTTCTATCTTTCAAAAGATCTATCTGTATCAAGATTTTACATTGGGTACATTTTGGTTTCGCTGTTAGCTAAAGAAAATAAACACTTCTTTTAAAAAAATGTTTATCAAAACAAAATGTGACAAGAGATTAAGATGAAAATAATTTATTTTTTTTCCATAAGATTGATTTTCTTTTGAAAAAAAAATTTTGTTCTTCTTTATGTAGGTTTAAGCCTGTTTTGTTTTTAATTAAAAATTTCGGAAATTCTGGTAATATTAACAAAAGTGTAGTAAAGATTTTAAATTGATTTATTGGGTACTCTACGTATTAACGGTACCTTGGCGACAGTTGCGCCAATGCTACAGATTTGGCGCCAATCTTTTAAATTTTTGTTCCAAATAATAAAAAAAGAAACACTTCATTTAAAATCCAAACGCTTTCAAAATATTTTTTTAAAAATAAAGATTGGCGACAAGGTACCGTTAATACGTAAGTACCAAAAATTGTTGATTAGTGGTTTTGAAAAATATACTTCTTACACAAATAACACTTTTTTTACGGAATGCATTCATTTTTTAATTAAAAATGTTAGATTAGAATTATGGACATTATTTATTTTTAATAGAATGGCATTTATTATTAAAAACATTTTTAATAAATTATGAATGTAAGAGGTTAGTTTTAAATGTTTATAATTAAATTATAATTTAATTTTTAATGTTATTAATTTAATGTTTAATTTAATGTTTAATATTAATGTTTAATGGTAATTTAATGTTTAATATTAATTAATGTTTAATGGTAATTAATGTAATGTTTGATGTTGATTAATTTAATTTAATTATATTACATATAAAAAATAATTATATTATACTTGAGTTTCCGAAAAATTAAATATGCTATCAATTTACCAATCTTTCCAAGATCAATTTGAATTATTTTGAATTATTTATAGTTGCCAATCAAAACCTAAAAAAAAAAAAATTTGAAAATGTTTTTTTTAAATAAATTATTTCGCGTAAAAATAAATGTAAATATTTATTTTCCTAAAATTAAATAATAACCAAACTATCCCTTAAGCTCTCATTAAAATTTTAATTGTGCAAATAAATAATTCTAGAACTCATTTGTTTGGGATTAGCCCAATTAATTTCTTAGGTTGCTGAATGCTACTTCAAGATACTACTTAGTCAAGAACTACTTCGTAGGATGAAATCTACAGAACTAGTAGCAATTGGATAATGAAATCCCTAATTAATGATTTTCCTATTCGTTCATTTAATGAAGGATTTGCAGTACTTTTTTTTCTTTTCATTTTGAAAATAATTTTTTCTCTTTGCTATTTGTTTCATCGAAAATTAAAAACTGACAAATTCTGGTTGAAATGCATCGCAAAGATTAAAAGTACATTTCGTGTTATTTATGCATCTTTCGAAAAGAAACTTTCTATTTCAATTACTCAAGCATTGTTTCCACTTTCTTTTTGCATATTTTATTCCATACTTTCGCTTAACTGTAACCGTCGATTTAATGAACAACCGAAAGAAACCACCATCAATAAATATTGTATCTTTCTATCTGTATTTCAAAAGATTCGTAGTTGTTCTTCTTTTTTTGGTTTGTTTGTTTTGAACTACGTGATCATTTTGGTTTCGCTGCTAGCTAAAGAAAATAAACATTTCTTTTTAAAAAAATGTTTATCAAAACAAAATTTGACAAGAGATTAAGATGAAAATAACTTTTCTTTTTCTGTGAGATTGATTTTCTCTTCTCTAAGTTGGTTTAAGCATGTTTTGTTTTAATTAAAAATTTCGGAAATTCTTTTAATATTAGCAAAAGTGTTAAAGTTTTTAAGTTGATATTAAAAAGTTTTTCAATATCTGTTTTAAAAATAGATTTCTTACTCAAATAACGCTTTTTTTTTTTACGAAATGCATTAATTTTTAATTAAAATGTCAGATTTAGGATTATCGACATTTTTAATAAAAACAGCGATTATTATTAAAAACATTTTTAATAAATTATGAATGTCAGAAGTTGTAGTGTCCAAATGTTTATAATAAAAATTTAATTATAATTTATAATATAAAAAAATCTGAGTTTCTGCCAATGCAGGCTTCGGATTTGTTGACGTTCTACTTCATGGGATTTTAACATCCGGATTCAATGGAAATTCAAATGGAAACAATTGCTATAAATTGATTTGTTGACTCTCCTATGAATCGATGGCAAAGTCAACAAATATGTTATGACAATATATTTGTTGACTATATATATTTGTTGACTATATATATATGTATCTCGTGTGTGAATGAGTCGTGTGCAATAATATTCGTTACCATCTATTGTAATATAATAATAAATACCCTGTGCTACAAAAACCAGATCATGTTAAGTATCATACCATATGATACCACAAATATCTAATTAATTAACTAACTTCTTGGCACTACAGCCCTGGTGAACAAAAGCCAGATTTCGAGATAGGAGATGGTTTCTTTTACAGGGTAGGGTTATCAGCACTAGCCCAACGCTCTACAGTCATACTAGACCGGAACCTACGGTTTAAAGTGGATTCCGAACTACTATAAAGCATCCATGGTACAGCCGGAACCCGAAACCTGTGGCACAGAGAGCCAGAAACTCGGCCATCAGACCCTACCACAAATATCATATATTAAACCACATCCTTATGATACCACAAAAATACCATGTACAATACTGTACCACAAATAACCATACTACCACAAATACCATAATACTGTACCACAAATACCATACCATGCTGTACCACAAATACCATGTTAAATACCATACAATACTATACCACAAATACCATGTTCAAATACCATACCATACGATATCACAAATACCATGTTAAATACCATATGATAGCACAAATACAATGTTAAATTCCATACCATACGATACCACAAACACCATACTATGTATCATTTATATCATGGGGGGAAAGTTCGCATTACATCTTTAATTTCTCTTCAATAATAACAAAAGCAGCAAAGTATGGAAGAGAACATACCATTTGCGCCTGGTTAAGCAACATTGTAACAATATAATGTTACATTTCTATCAATATTGCTTCTTAAATAATAAAATAATAAACCTAAATTAGGCACACATATTTAGTAATTATTTAGACCTATATATATAAATGTTTGTATCAATTTTTACTTATATTTGAAAGAATCGAATTATATCTCAAGAGGATTTTGGCCACACCGGGTTAATTTGTTCTAAAGTTTTTTCTCCCTCCTACTTCCTTATGGGTTCTGAAGTTTTATCAAAACATTAAAGAAATCCTGTCGAATAATATCACGCTTAATAAGAATAAATACGTATATATATTTCTGCATTTCAAACAATGTGGTAAAAACAGCATGAGTAATATTTTTCCCAAGAACTACCTACCCAAAGGAATAGACAATGCAGTCTTCACCGAGTCCGGGTCCCGGCTCCAGACAGATCACTTTGTCCCCGTCGAACTTCTTGTTCCTTCCCCTCTTGCCCCCAGCACCTCCAATGTCTGACAGGGAGCCTGGGGGTGGAGGATGTAGCGCATCAGACGATCGTAGGCGGACCGCTCTTTCTCGCGCATCAACAGGAAGCTGTCGACACCCTTACCTGGAAGTGACTTAATGAATGATTCAAGACATTTTATCAAGTCATGGAATTAGAATTGATCTTGTATTATATTTATCTGGGTGGTGAGGAGAGTTTCTCGACAGATACATTCATATGAAGATATATATTGTCATAAGTATATATATATATATATATATATATGTATACGCACAGGATTATTATAAAAAACTTTATCGATATATGAGTATATGAGTCCCTAGTTATCATACCATTCACAGAAACTGAATGAAATTTTGGTTTGAACAGTTTAACTCTAACTTCTAAGATTATAATGACGTTATTTCTAAAACTTAAATAGCAACACCTTTTATTTTTAATTGTAAGTTGAATACTACTACTACACCACACCACATCACTGTGGCTAGAGCTGAGTTGCCCCTATACAGTTTGGGAATGTTGTGGGTGAGAAGTTTCGGACTCTGTGACTACGGTCATTTGACACAGGGATCTACAGCTTAAAGTGGATTCCGAATCACTACAAACATCCATGGCACCTCTGGGAATCGAACCCGAAACATGTGGCACCGAGTGCCAGAGCTCTAGACACTCGGCCATTCAGGCCCCAATCGTCACAGAGCCCAATCAGACTTCTCTTTCAAACACATCATTCCCAAACTGTAAAGGGGCAACTCAGCTCTAGGCACAGTGATGTAGTGTGGTGTAGTAGTAGTAATCCGACTAACGAGACAAGATGCTGAAAATACCAAATGCCATGGAGCCTCCTCGTTTTTGTTGAAACAGTACAACAACAAAGCGGTCAGTAGATTACAACCAGCGGCGTAGCGGCGTACGTTACAACTGAGCCACGAGTCGGACAAAATTAGGTGTAATATTGTGTTAAAAATTCATTTAAATATTTTATTAAAATTGTAAATTAAAAATAAGAGGCTTCCAAAAAATGCAAAAAAAAGATACGTATAATGATGAAAAAAAGTTTTTTTTTTTTAATATAATAAAGCGGAAATTAGGAAAAATCTTCATTTATGAATTGGCTAAATCCTACATAATGAATATGATCTGAATCCTCTCACCTTTTGGGTTCAAATCGCTCATTTTGCACCATAACCTGATGTCTGGCAACCAGAAAGCACAACATACTAGAAACGCAGTTCCAACGATGATAGAGAGATAAGCCAACAGTCCCAAATATTTCCGCACTATGGTACAGCAGGACCCAAGTTTGAGCACCGGGCAGAGAGAGGCTTGCGCCTTTCCTCCGAAGCGATCATAATGATCAAGCTTTTTGCCTGAATTAAAAGAAAATCGGTTTGACTGTTTCTCACTCTCTCTGTATATATATACATATAAAATTATTATTATTGTTATTATTTAATAATTGGTGTTTAAGAACAATAATATATATGTGCTCAATAATATATATGTGTTTATTATATATATATATATATATATTAAACACGTATATACATTAAACACGTATATATTATTATAGAGAGATTTTAACATTTTATTGTTAAGATTTCCCAGCTAATACTAAATTTTTACAGTATTTATTTTTTTAAACCCATAATTATATAGCATAAATTATTATTAGCAAGCAACAAATAATTTATTTTTCAATACAAATTACGCAAGTTACAGAAGTTTCTTTTAAAAAAAATATATTTTTTAGAATTGAATTTTGATCATTTGTCAACAATTACACTTGTCATTTCTTAATGCATGATAAATTTATGTGTTTGGTCTACAACGGTTTGTTGGTTACGGTGTTTTGTCATATGCTAATGTTATGTTCATAAATACGTTTTGTAATTATTTATTAAAATAATAAAGAATAGTATATGTAATTATCTTTTATTTCTAGAAATTATGTTTTTCTTAGAAATATTTAATTAATAACAAACCAATCATAATGTATAAAATATATTAAAAAGCTTTATAAAATTCTTACTAAAAATACATTTATAAATTAGCTTTATTATACTTATTTATATTACTCGATATTATTTATATTACTGGATATTATTTATATTACTCGATAATATAATATATTTTAAAAATACAACTACTTATTTGACACATAAAAAATAGGTATACAATTTGCTTTATGTTTTCCTAATAATGACATTTTGATTAATAATTATATAACATGACAATATAACTAATTTACCTGCAATTAGTAATTTTATAGACGGTGAAAAGTCAACGTCTATCAATCTTATAATGAATTTATTTAAATAAATACAGGCATAAAAAAAGATAAACACATAAAAAACTTAAAAATAAATTAAATTTTAATTTTATAATTTTACATTTGTTTTCGTGAATCATGTTTTTTAATTTATTTACCTTTCGATTGAATATCATTAAAAATAATATTAATGAAGGCAAATTTTCAAGAATAAGTAAATGACTTCGAATTGTATAACTTAAAAAGTAGTCATGAATAAATTCCACCTCGCTTTTAAATTACTCTTTAAAACATTTTACAAAAATTAAATTTTAATTTTCTAATTTTAAATTCTTTTGAATCATGGTTTTAAATTTATTTACCACTCGGATTGAATATCATTACAAGTAATATTTATGAAAGCGAATTTACAAGATAGCTTAAATGACTTCGAATTAAACTTAAAAGCAGTCATCAATAAATTACATTACATTAATTAATTACATTACAAATTACATTAATTAATTACATTACAAATTACATTAATAAATTACATTTTTAAAATACTCTGTAAAACATTTTACTTAAATTAAATTTTAAGGTTTGAAATTATAGTTAGATAGATAAATTATTATTTTTTAAATTTTACATAGATTAATTTTTTTCGCGAATCAGGATTTTTAATTTATTTACCTTTCGGATTGACTATCATTAAAAATAATATTTATGAAATGAATCTTCAAGGTAGTTTAAATGACTTCGAATGGCATAACATAAAAAGTAGTCACGCATAAAGTGAATCTCTTTTAAATAATATTAAATAAATAACTATACATAATAACTAAACTTAATAAATAACTAAATTAATAATTATACTTAAATAAATAATGACAAAATGAAAAAAGATAAATACATAACAAACATCATCTAAATTAAATTTTAATTTCTTTTTAAATTTGTTTTCACAAATCATGATTTTTAAACTGATTTACTTTTCGAAATGAATATCATTAAAAAATATTTATGAAAGCGAATCTTCAAGATAGCTTAAATAACTTCGAATGGCAAATGACATAAAAAGTAATGAGTAAATTGCAACCAACTTTTTAAATTACTCTTTCACCCAGATAATCCATAAAATATATTCTACGTCAAAATGAATTTTCTTCATGCGATATTTACTTGATCGAATAACATTTTTCATGAACATTAAACACAGGATAAAAAAAAAAATAAATACATATATATTACTTACCATTCTGTTGGAACAAATTACACCTTAAGTCATTATGGAAGATTTGTCTATCTCATTTCTCCATACATAGTTGATTTATTTTTTGTTAAATAGAAGATCTTTTGCAAGATCTCTTGGTCTATTAAACACTTTTTGGTTCATCTAACCAACCATTAGCTCTTCAAGAAATAAATCGTTCGAGACTGAAGCAGTCGAGCCCCATACTAGTACCATCTACATTCCATTCGTTCTAATTTGGAATTCCACCTTTTTTTTATAGTTTCAGGAGGAATGCAATGGGCTGCGAAAATCAGACGCTGAAGTTCCAAAAAAGATGGTTTTTATTTTTTTTTCCGGTTTATTTATAAACCGGATCATTTGCGAATGCTTTCAATTTATTGTTCCGTCAGGCCATCGCGTGAGGTTGGGTATCAAGGCAGATGAAGGTGGAATGAAAATGTTATTCTGAAATCTTTTGATGGCGATGGTTGAGTAAGTTTTTTCGGGGAATAGTCTCTTTATTTTTTTTTTTTTTTTTTTTGAACGTTTAGCAGAAGAGAGGAAGGAATTTTTTATTCCGACGGGTTAGGTCGAAGTAGTAGGGTGCTTTTGTGCTTGATGAAATACGCTGAAGTTCAGTTCCAATAAAAGATTCTCTTGTTCTGTGTCCATGTAGATGGTCGCCATAAATTAAGTAAGTGCATTTTTGAATATAAAAATGTTTCGTTATTCAATTTAGAATTTTTAAAAAAATTTTATCGGTGTGGCTTAGGCTATTTTCTGTAATAGTAGTAAGCATCTGGCTTATGAAACAGTGGTAAGGTTCGAAGTTACAGTGAGAAGGAATCGGATTCGAATTCGCTGATGGCGTCTATTGTAGTCACTCTTTGCAGAAATGAAATGACCAATGGCTATTAGAACAACGTCTATTAAACGCGTCACATTGACAGTCAAACCAGCTGGTGGTAGTTTTCCGAGATATTTCTTGCACGATTCCCATATTTATATATATATATATATATATAATATAAATTGACGTATAGATTCGATTCCGCTGGTGGCGTCTATTATGGTCACTGTTTTCAGAAGTGCCAAACTCACGAAGGAGCGTGATTGCAAAGCAACTTACATCAACATCAAGTTGCCTGGTAAACGTTTTCTGGGATTTTTTTCTTGCACGACCTAATGGTCATAATGGCCTGACTGCCAATCGACTAGCTCTCTGGCCTTCAGTATCACAGGCCAGACCGCCAGGTTCGAATCCTGGCGGTAGCAGGGATGTTTGTTAGTGGTTCGAATCCACTTTAAATTGTAAGTCCCAGCCTAATTAGCCCAAAGTGTGTACAAAACGACCATAGTGACAAACCAAACCAAACAAGACATATATACTTATAAACTCATGTCTAGATTCGATTTCACTCTAGACGTCCATTGCAGCCACTGTTTTCAGAAGCGAGAAAAACTCGACAGCGATCTTAAAAACCACATCAATATCAAGCTGCCTGGTAGATGTTTTCTGGTATTTTTGCGATATTACACTCAAATATAGGATAGTTATCTCTAAATTTCCTCCCTGAAGTCAAATACCATCGACTTGGAGTGATATTCCACTGATGGCACATACATCAGGGATGATAGACACATCAGTGGATGATATATGAATGATATATACATTGGATGATACATACATTCCCTACATACATTCTCTTGTTCTGTGCCCATGTAGATTTGGTCGCCGTAAATTAAGCATGTGTATGTTTTAATACAAAAATGTTTCATTATTCATCTTAGCAATTTTTAAAAATTTTATCATTGTTTTTCTAGTGGTCTCTAAGCCTCTTTTGACTTATGAACTATTTTTCAATGTACATTCATTTCAAAGAGACAGTACCCAGATTTCAATCCAAAAATCCACTGCAGCAGTAACTTTTGATTTTTTTAACTTGTTAATTGTGAAAAATCGAAAAAGGTACAGCACTCTGGTTTATGCAGTTGTCTTAACGTATGCATTAGACTATTTTGTTACATTAGAAGTGTACGGCTTATGGCACATTGGTAGTGCTCGAATTTAGAGTGAAAAGGACTCGGATTCGAATTCGTTGGTGGCGTCTGTTGTAGTCACTCTATTCAAATATCGATAACTCAATGGCTATTAGGACAACGTTTTGTTAAATGCTTCATATTGATAATCAAAACTGCTGGTGGGAGTTTTCCGAGATATCACTTGCACAACTTCCATATATATATAAACATAAATTGATGTATAAATTCTATTTCGCTGAAGGCGTCTATTACAGTCACTGCATTCAGAAGCGAGGAAACTCGATAATGATTTTAAACCATATCAAGCTGCCTGTAAGATGTTCTCTGGGATTTTTGTCATATAACACTCGAATAAGTTATCTCTAAATTTCCTCCTTGAAGGCAATACCATCGACTTGGGGGTGGTATTCCACTGATGGTACATACATTAGTGATGGTACACATCAGTGGATGATATATGTATGATATATAAATTGGATGATACATATATTCCACTAATGGTACATGCATACATCAGTGGAACTGTATCACATTGATTCACTGTATCACATTGATTCTGTCACATTATTCACCGAACAAAAAGTTCGTAGGAATCCTCATTTACATTTTTATAAATCTACTACTTTAATAAACTACGATAATGAATGCAGAAATATTCTGTTCCTAAAATATTTTTAATGCTTTGCTTGAAATCATAACAAAAAAGCAGATAAAGAGTTCCTCTTATCTATAAACCATGTAATTTCAATAAATTACCACATAAATGCCGTGCAGTTTCAAAAATATTAAGGCCTAATTTGTTGGACCCAGTTTATAACATTTGACTCAACTTATGATTAATTTATTGGCTTATTTCATTCGTAGTTGCAAATTATCAATATATTATGTACATATTTTATTCATGAATCTATTCATAATAGTTATACTTATACAATTATTTAATCACTTTATTCATTGCAGTTAAGAGTAAAATGTATTCATACGAATCACTGCTACAAAAAAATTCCTTTCTATTACATAAATATTCTTTGTACCACATTACCTAATGAAAATGTAACATCCATTTGCATAGCATTATGTGATTTGATCAAGTGGTCGTTTATAAATAAATATAAAAGTAGCAATTTGACAAATGACACCATTTTCAATTATTTATATACCAGATCCTATTTCGACACATTAAGTCATTATCTATAATAACTTTTTGTGAAAGCTATTCTCATTCATCACAAGATAAAAGATTAAAATATATCTTCCACAAATACGTTGTTACCAAACATATCATCCTCAAGTTGCTGGTGGCCTGAGGACCAATTGGCTAGTGCTCCGGCCTTTGGTACCACAAGTTTCAGGTTAGAATCTAGCGGTGGCATGAATGTTTGTTAGTGGTTCGGAATCCGCGTTTAAATTACAGGTGCCTGTCAATTAACAGAAAGTGGGCACAAAATTATTGTAGAGCGACAAATCAAACTAAATCGCTGATATGGTTACACATTTTCGATGGTGGAAATCATATTAATGTGTCAAAATCTTCTCAGAATCACCTAAAAAACTATCAGTGAGCCCCACATTTAATACAAATGACACGTGGAAAATTCTACAAGGCAGTACGAGTGCGGATCCAACACTCACCATTGTATACATTTTTTAGAACCTTGTCTGCATCTCATGCCAGCAGTATAATATGTAACAAGCAATAAACAAGCTATTCCGATTTTTGAAACATGTATATATATATATATGTATATATATATATATATATATATATATATATATATATATATATATATGTGTGTATTCATTGGTGCAATAGCCCCATGGTAGGCCAAGGTCGTCTGCCTACTGGCAGATTTCGAGACAGGAGATGTTTCTTTTACAGGGTTGGATGGTCAGCCTAACGCATTACAGTCATATTAAATAGGGACCTACTGTTCAAAGTGGATTCCGAACCGCTACAAACATCCATGGAAACGCGGAACTCGAACCCCAAGACATCGGTGCTCAGGAAGTTGTGGTATCGAGTGCCAGATCGCTATATATATATATACGAAGGTAACTCTGAAATTTTTTGAGGCAATGGCAGACGCAAAACGCAGGGTATAAAATATTATATTCGTTAAATTTGTAAATTTGAATTTTTATGGCCGCAGACGATGATTTGTGGCAACAAGTGCAATTTAGCAGTAGTAGAATAGATTTTGGAAGAAAAGGAATATGGAATTGACGCGAGAGCATTATCGTAATATGATTTTCTATGATTTTAAAGTGGGTTAAATCAAGAAGAATGCCTTCAATGTTTTCAACTAGCATATGGATACGAAGCTCTATCTCGTGCTACAGTATTTAGATTGTTTACAGAATTTCGTAGATGTCGAAGTTCTCTCCTGGATCAAGAACACACAGGAAGACCTTCATCAGCTGTAGTTTCAGAAAATGTGTCGGCTATGAGAAATGTTAGTCGCCGATAATCGCTGCACTACCAAATGATACAGAAGAAGCTTGACATTGGATCCGCAGCTATACATAGAACTATTCATGAAGAACTGTATATGAAAAATTAGTTTGTCGTTAGGTCCCCCATAATTTAACAGAACACCAAAAAGGAGCGTGTTAGAATCTGAAAAGAAACCATAAAATTACTTAAAGATGGGGGACACCGCCTTACTACTAAAATCATAACTGGTGATGTAACTTATATACCGTTTGGTCTGTCGCTCTACGGTCATCTTCTGTTTCACGAGCGCTTAACAGACCGGGACCTACAGTTTAAAAGGGATTCCGAACCACTACAGAAACATCCATGGCACCGCCAGGACTCGAACCCGAAACCTGTGGTACCGAGCGCCAGAGAGGCCACACGGCCATTCAGGCCTACCGTTTTTGATGTTCCAACTCGACAACAAAGTAAAGTATGGGTTTTTGAAGATGACCCCAAACCAACAATGATGAAAAGACAACGAGCAATGAAAAAAAAGTAATGTATGCCGTTTTCTTCAGAAGTATGGGACTGGTTAAAAAGCCATCAAGGTGGAGGGACAGAAGACAATCACAACTAACTGGTACACCACTCAGTGTCTTCCAGAAATTCTTCAAGAAGTGAATGTAAGGGGACTCATACTTCACACCATGATAATGCATCTTTTCATACGACAAGATCGACAGTCGAATTTCTTAAACAAACACACATCAAAGTGATAGAACATCCACCCTATTCCCCTGCTCTTGCTATGTGTGACTTTTGGCTTTTTTAACCCCCCAAAGAAAAAAAAAAAAAAGATTTACATGGTCACCGTTTTCATTCCGAAGATGAGATTGATGAGGCTATAAAAAGCATATTTTTTCATCAATTTCAAGAAATGGATGGCATGAAGCATTTAATCTTTGGAAAATCATCTGCAAAAGTGCATTGATGTTGGAGGGGACTACTTTGAACACCCTTAAAATCTGGTAAGTTAAACTTGTACCATTTAGCCGTTTCTCAAAATTTCAGAGTGACCTCGTATATATATATATATATATATATATATATATCATATATATATATATATATATATATATATCATTGGGCGCGGTCAGTACTTGGGTGGGTGACCACCTGGGAACACCGCTTGCCGTTGACATTCACAAATTTGGGACCTGAATGGCCGAGTGCTTAGCACTCTGGCGCTCGGTGCCACAGGTTTCGGGTTCGAATCCCGGCGGTGCCATGGATGTTTGTAGTGGTTCGGAATCCACTTTAAACCGTAGGTCCCGGTCTCCTATGACTGTAAGAGCGTCACGGAGCCAAAGTCAGACTTCTACCTACGGGTGCTCCATCACAACAGAAGCTGCTTCCTTCCCCTTCAATCATGAGTACGTGTGGGCTCGTGGGCTTGACCAGCCAAGTGGGATAAGAAACAACAACAACGAGTAGCACATATAACCCGGAGTTACCAGACTTCAGAAAATAAATGTATAAGTATATTCTATATAATTATTGTATAAATAGTACCTTAGAATATTTTATTACTATTCTATCTTCAGCACAACCAGTTTCTCCCAACCTCACGTTAAAAAGCTCCCCTCTCTAAATTCTCCACAGTGACTATTCGAGGACAGGCATATAGGATTAAACTAGGATATCTTTATTGGTAAGGAAGGTTTTTCGTGTGTGTTAAACAAAATTTAGGTGACTGCAATTCAGCGGTTTGCATGTTTTTATTTATTTATTTATTGTACGCCAGCCTGTCTACAACAGCGTAAAATAAAAATCCAATGGGCGTAAAACTTAATTGAATAATCTTAACAAATAATGATTCAATTTCAAAAGAAAATTTTCAGTTGGCAATTTTGGTGAAATGTTTATAAACTGTGGCTGTTCACAGGCGGACTCACACACTAGTTTGGAAATATATATATATTTATATATTGAACATCGGTGAGCTCTGTGTTTCACTCTTAAATAAGTAAAAAACAGCTCACGAATGAGTGACGAAAGGAAAGACATTGTCATCCTAGAGGATTTTATAATTGCACTGATTAACGTATTGTACGGCAGAAAACCAGGAAATTTACCACCACTATAAAACTAAAAATTTTTTATATAAGTGTATATTCAAATAAATTGGTGAATCCAACGTGGAACATTTTTGTATTTTATATATTAAACTCTTTATTTCTTCTTAATATATGTAAAATTCAAAATATCTTTTGTTGCAATAACAACTTTTTCGAAATTACCTTTCTCCTCCTATCGCCCCACTGTGTTTGAACCCGTCTTAATTTGCACTTGCCAATTTTCTACGCGATAGCTAGTTGTTCAGAAAGATAAAAGAAATACTAATTTAAGTATAGAACTTTCTTATTGATGAGAAGTCTTTGAAATATATCTTGACGAATAAAATAATAATAAGGTTAAAAGCTTCCAAGTCTTGTTTAAGGCATTAGATATTTGTACTAATACGCCATAAGAGAAGAAAAAAAGGGATTGAGTTGCAATATGAACTAAAAACATATTGAGCATCTAGAAATCAAGTCAAAGATTTAGTTCAGTACATAAAAATCAGAGAACCTAATTTGGAAAATGACTCTCGTAATGAGATTATGGGATTTCCTTGCTGATCCGATTAATGCAATAAATTTTTGTGAAAAGATCACCCAATTCTTTCTTCTTTTTTTGTGGATTATTTATGGAATCCCATCCTAGTTTTAAGCCTTCAAAAAAATAAGTTGAGATCTGTGCTTTTAGAAGGCAACTAGAAATAATTTTTATTTATGTATTTATATTAAGTAATTCGGGTTTTATTTTTAAAAAAAATAAAATCATCATATTTAAACTGACAAAGAATAATTTTTCATACGATACGATTAAAAATTTTTAAATATTTTTATTTAATATTTTTAATAGCAGATATGACAACATAAAATAAAAACTTTTTAGTTTCAGGAAATTTTTTATTAGGAAATAAATTCAGCGAAATCCAAATTGTCTGTTGGAAAATTGAAGAAAAATGTTATTCTAAACAAACAATTATAAATAAAAGAATTTTGGAAAATAAAATATAAATAAGCTCGTAGAATAGAACAATGGTTCTCGAACATTTTAAAAGGGGGGTATAGAACATTTTAAGTTCTCCCACCAAATAAATTCAATTCAATTTCTCTTAAATACCCGACTTGTTATAAGACATAAGAAATTATGTTCGAATCCGCTTGCTACTGAATTGCAGTCGTTGCTTTCAGAAACTAGGAAATTCGACGACGGTTGTGTAAGCATCTCATATCGACTGAAACAGCATGGTGGGAGTTTTCTGTGTTTTGTGGAATAGTTACTCCTAAAATTCTTCCCAGGTAGCAACTTGTATCCATTCCATATGCCGATTGCTTATGGAATGCATAAGTGAAAAAAGGCTATTTATGTATTTAACAAGTAATATAAAAAATAATAAAAAATTTTAAGTCAATTCTTTTTTTTTTCACTCTATTGCAGAAAATCCTTTATAAATAATTTTCACTCATTTTTTTTTAAAGTTTATCTGGCGCCATCTATTGGTAAATATATGCAACTTAAATATAAAAAAAAAAAAAAAACTAAAATTAATTCATGAAATTTAATGAATGAATTAATATTTGAAGAAAACTGTATTAACATCCAGTGTCATCCACTACAAGTTCAAAAAAATGTATTTGAACTCGAGGGAATGAATAACAAGTATTTTATGAACGATTTCAAATTTAAA